>JAHWFP010023760.1:0-13334 GCA_023313725.1 Lithobius niger
TGCCGTGAAGTCTATTCCAGTAGGGTAAATAGTTTTGGTCATCTTCAGCCATAGTCATTTTTGTAGCATATGTGCGTCGACAAGAAATGTTGTACATGTTCATTACGTGATTAAAATCACAATGGCCATCTGAAACATCCATTTGGAATAGTCAAATTCTAAGTAATTGCTAACATATTATTTATAAAAAAGAAACAATTCTGCCGTCCTATTAAAAAAGTCGTTTATAATGTTAAAAAGAGAAGACACAAAAAAATAAGAAACGCTATCTCTTACCAAAAAAAAAATAACCAATGGTAATACCGTTCTACATTTTGGTGGAGCGAAGCGAGTGACACCAAATTGTAAAATGTTTGTAGGTTACTTAGTTACACTTTTGTAGTTACACTTTTATTTCCAACCTTGAAAGGATTGGTTGGAAATTTTCCAAATGACTGAAAGCCGCAAAATTATTGTTGAGCTCGAATTTGTCGTATGTTGATCGATTATCATATACGAAATTACATTTTGACGAATTGATTGGGCCATTGTAAATTTGGAATCCTGAATAGTTAGAGACTTCCGATGAAGCATATGGGTTGAAGGTAACCGAGAAATTCGAGAAAAAAGAATGGAAAATTTAACATTGCTTCCTTATAACTAACAATCTTTCTCGAGGCAATTCAACAAAGAAATAATAATATTTGATCATCGCATTTAAACCACAACAGACACGTTGGCAATCGGAAAAAACAAAAGGACTTTCATTGGTTCACATATTCTCTTCATTTGAAAAGAATGCTTGGAGAATCTATTTAAAATTTTACTCCTGACGGTGATGATAAAACCATGACGGCATCAAATGGAACAAACGACTTAATTTTTGACAAAATCAATGTTTTTTTTTGTTTTGATCACAATAAAAGATAAAAAACTCTAAAAACCCACAATCGGCGGCTCGTAGTTGCTGTGTCCACCCAGTCATGGGTTTTAGTGTTTTTTATCTTTTAAAATTTCACTCCTGACGGTGATGATAAAACCACATCGTTTGTTCCATTTGATGCCATTGTGGTTTTATCATCACCGTCAGGAGTGAAATTTTAATCAGTTACCCCTTCAACCACAAAATAATTGAAACCTCATGCTTGGAGAAATTTCTTTCAACATGGCGACCGAAAGTCTTGTGTATATTAGGTAAGTGAATCACAAATTTGAAACCATACATAGTCTTTGGATGACGAACCTGTTTATATGACACGAAACTATGCCTTAGAAAACATGTTTCTGCCATAGGTCGAATTATTAAATATTACACATCGTTGTGTAATAGTGTGGACATTCTTCGTCACTATGGTAACTCAAGCTCTCAACACCTAGACACGTGATAAACATGATCTCGAATACGTTCTGCTCTGTACGTTGTGCAAATTTGTGCGCCCAACTCAAAGGCTAAGGACGCCAGCAACACTAAAACCATGTATGTCAAAACCATAGATAAATTACCGAAAATCTGATCATGGCTTTGCCATTCGATCCCATTCAGTTGGTTTATGCATTGTTATCAAATGCTGTGGTTTAACTGATACGTAACTCATGTCACTTTGAAGTTATATTTTTAAAACTGGAAAACATGATGACAGTCAATTAAGCAACAGTTTATTTGTTGTTATCCTCACATATTGAACAGAACTTGGAAAGAAAACTATGTTTGCTATATACTAGACTCTTTAGCTTCAAATTCTCCTCCGCTCAAGTAGAAATACAATTATTCTACGCATACACCCCAATACCTGATGGATCCCAAAATGAAAAATGTTTGCAGTGTAGGCCACAAAAGAGTTTTAAGTGAAATTATAAAATATGGCAAAGGTATAAAAATGTACACAAATAAATTAAAAATAAATTTTAATCCACTCTGCCTGCAATGGGCCCAAAACCTGTTTCCTAGTATGACAAAAGTAAACGAAAATCGTAAACCTAATTATACTATTTTTCTAAGACCAGGAATTAAACATGAGTCGAAACAATTTATTTAATGTAAACCGATAACACGACTGAGGAATTTCTCGAGTAATGTGTCTCCTCAAGGTGCAATTTCGTGAAAAACACATACGACGATTGCTGTGCTTTCTATCTTGACACGACTGTCAGGTTGTGGTGGCCTTTCCTTCAGGAAATCCAATAGTGAAATTATCCCAAAAGTAGATAGTAGCAATTAGTAGTTTTTTTTTGTTTCAGTTGTACTGAAGAAAAAATATTTAAGGACTTTTTTATGTGCTACTTTAACCCCTATTACGTTCGAAACTGCTAACTGTTCATAATGATTAAAAAGACTCATATTATTTGCTACCTGCAACTATTCCAAGCAGTGGAGGAAAGGTTTATATTTTTACATGGCATTTGATGCTAAAAAAGAATCCATAAAACGTAAAAATTGTCTTCATTATCAAAGGTACACATTTTTTAAAAAAGACAGACCATAACACTGCAGGATCTCTTCACAAGGGAGATGCATTATTGGATGTCATTGGATGTAAAACGGGTTACCGTAGCTCATTGTAAGGACAGCCAATATGGCAGCTCGGTCCTACAGTGTTGTGTTCTGTCCTTTTTTTAAACTTATACCTTTGATAATGAAGATGATTTTTACATTCTTCAGAATATAAGGTGTTGTTTTTAATCTCGTTTAATGCATAGCGCTCGTGCGATTTTATAGTGGCAGAATAAACCTAGACATAGGCTTGTGTTTTCCAATTTCGGGTAAAATAACCACATGCCCATTTTTTACCCAAATTTGGACACAGCTTTCTTCACGTGGCGATTACATCATCATCATACTTTGGCTTTACATGAGGCTGAAATTTTAAAATATTGTAAATCGAGCAGTATTTTACATTGACCTACCGCTCTGAGCTCGTAACTGACGTATAATGGCCTTTCCTAATATTCGGTTGACTCCGTTATCAGTAAATCCAACCCAGCCAACACGAGTTGCTCCATTGTAGAAATTGCCTGGTCGAAGCCTAGGAATCAGGATATGTGTCATCCAGCGATTGAAATGTTTTATGTCATTTATCTGAAACAGTACAATGAGTAATTCCGAGTGAGCTATCTTTGAACAGCCAATGGCCTACAATGGTTAATAAACATTTAACTTGTGGGGACATAGACAGAGAAGCTATGAAAAATGAAGCGAAATGTCATTCCTGAGCATGGGCAAATTTTGGCTAACTGCACAAGTCGGCAAAGTTAGTAAGTTGTCAAATCTGGCTTGTACCCTTCCAACTTTTAACTCCCACAAAGTCCCAGTTTGTGCCAAACAGTGCAATTAAAACTTACCGTTGAAAAGTCCACACGTCTTCCTTCGTTGACGAATTCATCAAGAATACCTTTTCTCAAATAAAAGGCGTTAGGATCTCGCACACTCGTTGTAACAATTGACAAAATCCATAAGAAGAACAAGTATCCGAGTATTTCCCGAATAATCTGCCCCATTTTTACTTCTCGCATTCGTTTCAGTCGCATAGCTTCTACTTCAGCGGGGTCCTTTGGTTTTATAGCAATTTTCCGTGGGTTTGTTGGATCGCCTGTAAAATACAAAAAAAAGGTCAGTTGATTTCTTTCTTCCCTAACAGTGGCGTGTACACCATAAAGTCAGATTGGCAGGTGCTAAGGGCCCACCCGCTTTGGGGGCCCCGGCCCACTCACCAAATGCAAGCAAATTTAAAAGCAAAGTCTTAAAAGCATTGCTGAATATATTGGGTCCAAAGTTAAGCATTTTATATGATTTTAATATAAATTTTCAAAAAATCCTCAACTTCTGTGGGGGCATCCCCTCATTCCCCCCTAATCTGGTCCATACTGTATTCAATGTCCCTCTCCCCCTCGCACAGGAGCCTGCCTATAGTACCTCGTCAGGGGCCCACCCTAGTCTGTACTTGCTGCTGTTGCCTAACGTGTAAGAAACATCCATGTCTGCCGATTCTCAGGTTGATGAGGTGTCCGTTAACCCACACGTTTTCAATTTACATCTGTGATACCGAACCAATGAAATGCTCGAGCCTCTCTAGTGGCACACAGATGACACATACGCCAACCGCACGTAGTATTACAATTTTTCCCCCCTTTTTCTTAAAGTAGTGGCAACGAGGCCCACGCTGATTGTGGGTGCAACTGCTACCCTAGTCAGAGCTACCAGAGGAGTAAAAGTTGGAATTTCAAAAATAATTTTTAATGGAATTTTTTTAAAACTTTGTTGAGCCTTTAAGTTCACTTTCCTTTCGTTTCCAGTCCATTTCAATTGTTGACAGCAAAACCCAATAGGAATTGTTTTAAGGTAAACGAAATTTGTAACTAAATTGTTCGAGCTCATAACAGGTAATAATGACTTTATTTCCTATGGTTTCCGGTCAATTTCAGTTGTTGACGTCAAACATTTGCAACTGAATTGTTCTAACTCGTAACAGTATTAATAAATTTACAATGTATATACAATAAAAATAAACTTTAGTTGACGTTTTTTAAAGCTTATTAGTTCTGGCCATTAGGGCGCGTCTACGCAACGAGACCTTCTCGCTCGCAGAACGCTATTTGTTAGGAAACCGTTATTTATTTACGATTAATTTCCCGTTTCTGTTAAATGAATGCGGTAATAGCAACAAATAAAATTTATTATAAATAACAATACAGATAAAGAACAAAGTGCAACAGTCATTTTAAACGTTGCTACAACATTGTTGCCATTTCACGCTATTTCCAAAACTTGCTATTCTCGTTGAAAAACAGCTTCTAGCAGTGATCAAACGACGGTAGAATAAATAGCTACTCGCAGCGAGAATTCAAAATCCAACATGGGGTCCATTTCGGGGGTGGTCGAATCGAAAACAAATCATCGAATACCAGCATTCAGAAATCTGTCCGTCGTCTTGTACAGCAGTCAAAATTGGTTTCTAGTTGTCATAAATCGACGCTGTCATGTATTACTCTTCGTACGTCGTGTCGTGAGGCATGAGGAGGAGATTTGAGGACGCGTTGTTGCCATGGTTACTACGTATAGACAACTTGAAAGCCACATTCTTCGGTAAAGGCGAAAAGCAGCCAGCAGATTTAGTATTAACCAAGTGAAAGCTAGTAAGCGAGAAATGAAACGAGCCCTTACACAATGCAGTAGCAGCGGCCGACTTTGGGCGTTTGTTTCGCTCCCAGCTCATGCCATGGCACCAGAAGCCATGAGGGGCAATTTGCTAGCTGATTCTAGTTGGAAATTCCTAGGATCTTTTTCACGCCACAATCGATGTGAGCACAAGGCATCACAGGGCACTTCTCTTCCTGAAAATGCCAGGGAAGGATGAAGACACGTTCAAACCAGGAACCTCCAGGTTCGAACCAGGCACAACCTGGGACAAGCCAGGGTTGTTAGCATAAGAGTCGTGCTGAAAACCAGGCTACCTTGCCCATCGCAGGGGTAGATTAGAATATATTTGCCTTGATACTGATAAGACATATTTTTGGACTGGACTGAGGTTGTGGTAGTGTAGTAGGTTGGGAAGGGGGGGGGGGGAGCTAACTCCCAGCCGGATTCATACCCATGGGATGAGGGAGAGGGGTTCAAGCTTGGTAGTGAGGGCTTTCCAAACTTTGAAATAGGTAGGAAATTAATAGTTTTGTCTTATTATCAACATTTATCAGTCCCATTAAGAACATATCCCAAACACTATAAACCTCTTTAGACTGGTTTATTGTTGCAGTGTTGCAGTCCTCCAACAGGCAACACTGCAAAGAGTACACTGTACGACTGGAACACAAGTGACTAACTCAGCAATCTTACAAAAAATGCATGCCCCCCAACAAATAAAAACCGTGTTAGAACCGGTGGCGAGTGCTGCCCACCTGCCAGCACCAGATCACCCCTGTGCAGTTGCATAATGAAATATTTTTTTTAAATGGTAAATAAATGTAACACGACAAGTGAAGGGATAAAGGGATCCTTTAGAATGACACTTCTTTGATTGTCTCGCGTCACCACCCTTCTCCTCAATGGTAAAAAAAAATATGCATTGGATTACACTACCCTCCTGAATTATGCGGAATAAAAACAGCTTAACTTTCAGCAATGTTGAACAATTTTCACAACTTATTTGTATCTTTCCAACCTCCATTACAAAACTTGAGTGTTGGGTAGTTTGGCACGCAACGTCGTTTCATGGCATGGGGGGAGATTGAGGCTTAATGGCGCATCGACAACTACGGCCTTAGCACGACCTCATTCACAGTGCAGTGGTCCGGGTTACCTTTGTGCCACACATTACACATTACATCATGGCATGGAGTCGGTTGCTTCTTCCATTCACACTGTAGTTCTTAACATTTTCCCATCCACCCAGCTTCCTTTATTCGTCATCATTCTTGACATTTCCTTTGCAGTATTTCAAATGTTTTGATGGGACTTTTCGGTATTTAGTGAGTTTTTTGTGTTGGCTTGATAATAGTTTCCTTGTGCACTTCTAGCTTTTTAAAATTAATACCGGTATCCTAACTACTACAATACATACCTTGAGGCCATTCTTCATCATATTGAAGATTAGGGTCTAGTTCATCTTCATCGGCATCATCTTCGTCAGTTTCAACTTTTTTGCAAAGTGAAGAAAGTATTATCGCCATGAAAAACACCTGGAAAAAAAAAAAGGATAACCGCCTTATGACATATCCGAGTAGACTAGACTAGCATCATTTTCTGTATAGATGACTGAAGACAGTGTAAAGTTTTAATTACAACTGGTTTTTCTTAATTTGTTTTCATTTGAGAATGATGTAGGTCATCCTGATGAGAAGCGTTATGGCCTAGCAAATTTGTTTTTACTATGATAAGCTAATTTTTTAGGTCTATCCTCACTGTCTTCAGTCATCTACGGAAGACCTAAAAAATTAGCTTATCATAGTAAAAACAAATTTGCTAGCCCGTAACGCTTCTCATGAGGATGACCTGCATCATTCTCAAATGAAAACAAATTAAGAAGAACCAGTTGTAATTAAAACTTTACATAATCGGACCTCACATTACCAGAAATTATAACACTCGTTCAAGCTTGTCTGCATGCGTCACTGAGGTCCACCAACGTGAGAGCAACAAACTAACTAGGACTCAACTATTCAAATAACATGGACCCCATTTGGGTTAGATTAAGACATCTTTTTCTTATTAGTTATGCATGATATCTAACATAGGCTAAAAAAGGATAGCTTTTTGAAATAACTAGCTGTGGTCTGAATATCCCCCGCCCCGCCCCCATACCTGCTCCCCCTCCCTTTGAACCCCTGTTTTGTTTTCTTCGGGAAGTAAATGTCTTTTTTCAATGGAGGATGCCATTGTTATGTTGCTGAATTGCCTGTTTCTACGTTCTGATACCAAGTACAATAAACCCCACAACGATCGTGCATGCAGTGATTGTTACTCAACCAACTTTGAGCTCTAAGAACTAGCATTATTAGCACAGCCGGCAAACAGTGCTTATTAGAGTTCGTTTGCGCACGAGAATTTTAAAAAATTGGACAGGCCGTGGCGGCTGCGGGGGCCCAGAATGCAATGCTGCAACATGTGACAATGGGGTAACAATAGGGGAGGCGCACAAGATCGGTTTGTAGCTCACTTTATTTTACTTTTACTTTTAATTTACTACACGAGCCTACAGACCATCAGTCATACGCTCGACCCTAAAATCTCAACCTAAACCTTAACCTACAACTTAATCTATTCAGTGACACTGTTATATACAGTTACATACAGTTATATTACACTAGCACAGCTACACAGCTGTGTGTTGTAGCTCACTCGAACAAGATGCAACGATGCTCGGACACGGGGAAAGTAACATTGTTGTGGTAGCTTCAGGCTGCGGCTTCGGGTGGGCGCATGGCCTACGGCCGAGGCCCCAATAAAGTATATTCGATTGGATTGACTGCGGCTCCATTAAATATATTCAATTGTTGTCGAGAACCAAAATGAAATGGCCTTGGTTTTCGTTTTAATCTTTCAGTTTTAAACCATAGGTTGCAAAGTCTATAATTTTGAGGCCTCTTACATGGAATCTCTTGAAATGCATCACCTGAAGGCAGATTTATACATCACTTAATGTACGCTGCACAATCACACAGATACCGAAGTCAAAAGATTCTTTACCCTTAGCCATAAAACTCGCACTAGGGGAAATTCATTGAAATGAGCTATGAATCTGTACCACAAGGAACCATATAAGCATTTTTTTCTCTAACCGTGTGGTTCTAGTTTGGAATCTCCTGTCATCGGCAGTTGTACCCTCACCATCGTTAACACGTTTTAAAAATGGTTTGAATACAGTGAACCTATCAGCTTCACTCCCAGATGGCCTTGGGACAAGGGATGGAATACTAAAGCAGAGTTGCAACGAGGATACTCACTCCTACGGACGTGTTTTTATTTATCAGCGCTAGCGACCACCCATGTGATATTCAGTTTCTGTCATCAACCCTGTCAGAACCAATATGCAAGCTGCTTGAGTTGGTAGGTAGATCCACTGATGTACATAGGTTGGGTTGATTTCGTGTTCTCTAGGATTGGGAGCCAAGATGCTATCCAGCATTGGCTGTGACTGCTCGCTGTGCTCAGGTTCTCAGGGAATCCTCCCATAGCTCACTTCACATCGCTGGGCCTCGTTATTTTCAGCTTCATAGTTGACCTCAAGTTATCATTATTAATGAACTATACCTAATATAAATAATTAATACTCACTTTGATGGGTTGTATGAGTAGAATGGATAAAAAGAATGATATAATCAGAGATGTAATCCACTTTTTAGTCTTGTCATTTCCAAATGTTATTCCATACGCCCACAAGAAAAAGATGGACAGCACAATACAAACAATGCAAAGAATCCAGGCAATAATTGTGAAAATCCAGGGAAGACTGAAACGCTTCTTTCTTTGGTAAAGGCGATTGATGCTGTCCTGTTCAGATTGGCCTTTTTTTGAAGTGCTCGCAGATGAGGGCTTGGCAGCAGCAAAGGCTTCTCCTGAAAATATGTTATGAAAATAATATGATGACCGCTCGGCTGTTTGCATGCACATAATTAAATTCATTTACTTAAAAAAATGACAAAGTGTAATGGAGACTGTGGTGGAGCAGGACATTATTTGTGATGCAGATGGAAATCCATATTTTCTAATTAGTGTGGCCAAAATAATTACAAAGTGTTATATAATTGTACGTAATAGCATTCTGTATTACGTATAAAGCGATTCAAATGAAGGTAAAATGCCTGTAATGAATTCATTAATAACTTCTAATTACTTACGTTGTTTTTTTAATGCTTCATCCACACGAGAAGGCCGCAGTGTGCGCGGTCTGGATTTGCGGAACAAGAAGATGATCAGAAAACTTGGAGGAAAGACAATAAGATTTGAGAAAAATCCTACGCTTATCTGAAACAAACACAAATATTTACCCAGATCAATAGTGCTTCGAGTTTAGCGGATAAATAAAACACGAATAAAGTCCACCTCAAACAAAAACAGAAACGTTAAATATTACATCAAGGTTCTAAAAGGTCAAACATTTGCCACTTTTCACTCACAAAATTTGATGGTTAGGCACTTACTATCAAATCCAACAAGTTTACTCTGCAGGCGACGTAGGCTACAATACTAAAATGTTCACTCCCTGATTGAGTAAAAGCCCACAAACAGCAAAATGAAGACAAGGAATTTAATTTTCGGCAAATTACTGCTTGCCTTAGTCACAACATAAAAACAATAAACAATTAAAATTAGCAGGTGAAGCCAGAGGTGTGTCTGTTCACACCCGCCATCTGGGAATGACGTCTGTTCTATCAAATATGTTCACGTTCCGTCTAAAGGCGTGCCGACAATGGCAAAAAAATGATAATCTTCTACTCCAGACGCACATCTGGAGGGCCCTTTTTAAACCCCTTCCACTCCATACATACGTGTAGAGGGGTCCCTTTTTAAAGTCCCATGTGTAAGTATACGATTAAATCTTGCATCACCGTGGCTCATAGGTCAAGCCTTCATCAATTCGACTGAGCTTTGCTCACTTCTCTCGGGTTCCCAGGCAACCTTCACAAACTTTGCTTTTCATTCCTGCAGTATTTGTCTTCTTGCGCAGGCTTACGTCATGGTATGGAGGAGGCTAACTAGTAATTAAACAATTACTACAACGTTAGTACTTTACTTTTGACGTTAATTTACCTCTTCCACTCCAGATGTACGTCCAGAACGATCCCTGTTTAAGTCTCGTGTATCGATAAGTCGGCAGGACAATTCGATCTCACACCCCATCGGATTATAGGCCAAGCCTGTAACAACTCGGCTGTGTTTTTTGCACTTCATTCTGGTTCTCAGGGAACCCGGGTGAAGTTCACTTTTCACTGCTGGATTTATTTATTTTGTCTCCTTGCTTAGACATTAAGTCATAATCTGGAATGCAACAACAATGGCAACACAATGGAAACATTCTGGGGCATGTTAAATGTGAATGATGTGCTTTCGATGCACTAAAGTAAATTAAGTATAAGAAAAACCAATTTAATATGACGTCTAAGTAGCTCGGTAATAAAACCTTGTTTAAATGTACATACTACCAACCATACTGAAAATAGGGAGCACTTTTCAGGAAACTAAAAATGAATACTGAGTCTGAACAACTTAATTCTAGTTTTCAAAAATTTTTGACAAAAACCTTAAAAAAATGAATATCATTTGAAGCAGTAAGTACATCTCCCATAAAACTTTCCATCAAAACTTTCCACTCAACAAACGTTGAGCACTCACTTTTTCATAGACAGAATTGGATTTTGCATAGTCCCTACTTTCGGTATTTTATTTACGATAATTTAGAAAAAAAGTAGATTTAAACATGCTTTTTTATGGATCACCTTTGCTACCTACAGGTGACATCTTGGAAGGCAGTTTAATGATGACAACGGTAAGTTATGTACCTTTACATGCTTCTAATAGACAGTAGGCCCTATGTCCCAAAAATCCGGCTGAATGCAAATTAAATTTCAATAAAGTAGGTATCTGTATATACAATAGGCTTGGGTGACACTGAGCAAATTCATCATAGGTGTGCGTGTGTTACTGAAGTTAAAGCGAGAAAGGGGAAAGGGGTGACGAGGGAGGTGGCTCAATCTGACCATGCAGTGGGAGAATGTGAGGGAGAGAGGCAGGAGGATGTGGGAGGGGGGGGGGGGGTGTGGGTGCCATTCCGGCCAGTAATTAGGTATTACGGAACCGGCTAGACCGGCGGTTGTTACGCCGGGGGTACGGCTAGTAGGTTGTTAATAACACACCAACATGAACAGTCGCAGGAACATGAAACATAAACACACGCAGGTAGCAGAACAGGAATTGCACCATAAATACTCTCATAACAAATTACTGCTTACTTGGGCACTGCTTTCCTGCAATGCAGTGTTTTGCCCATAATTCCCGTGTTTGCGGAGTTATTTAATATAATGTATAATAAGTTTGTTCGGCTTCCTGTGTGTGAATAAACAACTGCGTATATACTTAATGCACCTATCTTGCATAGTTTACATGCTCCTTTTTTGGCCTCCAAGGTCAATTTGGGTTTCATAATCAGATTCTCTGCACAATTTCATATACGGATATGGCATTATTAACCCCTTCCATACCATAAGTACGCCTATGCAAGAAGACAGGAAAAGTGATCTTCGTGAGGGTTCCTGGGAACTCTCACAAAGTTTACTTTTCTTGTCTTTTTGCTTAGGCATAGACTAGGTTATGGTTTCGAATAGGATAAAAACTCCATCTCGTGTAGGCTTTGCCATAAGTGATCACTGATAGTAATCCTGCATGGATATGGCATTATTAACCCGTTCACACTATGACTTAATCTATGCCTATGCAAGTATGCATGCAAGAATACATGAAAAGTGAACTTCGTGAAAGTTCCCTGGGAACCTCAGGAAGTTCACTTTTCTTGTCTTCTGGTGTAGGCATAGATTACATCAAGGTATGAAAGTGGTTAATAATGCCATATTCATGCAGGATTCGCCATTGGTGACTTCCTACATGGATGTGGAATTATCAATCCCTTCCACACCATGATGTATATCGAGAGATAAGAAAGTAAACTTTCACCTATGGACAATCCTACACGAATATGGCATTATTAACCCCTCTCACATCATGATGTAAAAATACGCCTACGCAAGAAGACAAGAAAAGTAAACTTCTTGAGGGTTTCCAGGGAACTTTCACGAAGTTCACTTTTCCGGTGTTGTTGTGTATGCGTATGTCATGATGTGGAAGGGTTAATAATTAATATCTTCAAATCGTGTAGGAAGTCACATGGTGAATCCGATTATATAACCTTGGACGTTGTTTTCATGGTTACCCAAAACATATCATGAAAAATACGCAAGGGGGTGGGGGGTGTAAGTAAGTTTGAAGGCTTCGCCCATAAGCCAAAGGTCTGCATATCAAGTCGAAGCGCCCTTCTGGACATACGTATGACAAGCTTGCAATTTATTTGCGTTGGATAGGACCTTTGGAGTACACTGCATGTCAAATTGCATATGACATGTTTCATCAACAAAATTTGTGGGAGTACTTATTGCCTTGTGATATTAAGGATGTACTTAAAGGGCAATTACAGTCAATTTGACATGCATGTTTTACTTTTGGGTCACGTACACAATAACTAAACTCAAGAATTGCGGCAAGAATACGTTACGTACGTTCGATACAACAATTTAATTAGTTCATCACCAAAACACGATACGGAGACCGCCATTGTTTTGCTGAACGCGCAGAAATTACGCAGATGTCACATTGCGCAGATGTCACATATATATTTCGACTCGCAGCCGATCGAGATAGCTCTGTTGGATGTGAGAGCAGAAACGTCTGACGTCCAGCTAAAGCCATCGGACGTTTGAGCTCTCACATCCAACAGAGCTATCTCAATCAGCTGCGAGTCGAAATCGATACGTGACATTTGTCGGAATTAATTTCTGCGCGTTCCAGCTAAACAATGGTGGTCTCCGTATCCTGTTTTGGTGATGCACTAATTGAATTGTTGTATCGGACGTACGTAACATATTCTTATCGCAATTCTTGCGTTTAGTTATGTTTAAGGGACCCAAACGTAAAACATGCATGTCAAAATGAATGTAATTTCCCTTTAAGGGTACATTTTAATTATTTCAAGGATTATTTTGTGGTTCCAGACGATTATTATATAATAGTGCCACAGTCTTTATTAATATACCTGCTCGAGTGAAAAGTTCAGTGGGCCAAGTCTCAGTGCATCTCCTGGTGGTTTCTCTGGAACAGT
>JAHWFP010023761.1:0-21528 GCA_023313725.1 Lithobius niger
CGCATCATTGTGCTTGACGTCACCATCGTATTTACATTTTTTAGCCTCGGGTTCCTTATCATCGTCTTTACGTTTATCATCAGGTTCCTCGTCATCTTTCACGAGTGGTTTAAACGAATCTCTATGGCCTTCGGATCGCCTGTCTTTTCTTTTGTCACACCAAATTTTTTTTATCAAGTTCTGTACTCAATCTCCTCGTTTATCTCCCATTCTTATCCTGTCTAACCTTTGTACTAACGTTACCAATCTAATTTTTTTTATAACTGAGAATGGAGGAAACCTAAAACGAAGACCTATCTAATGAAAAACGTCCAAAATACGAGAACAAAATCTAAAACGTACTGGAAACGTCCAAAATATGTACGCTAAACCTATAGGTACGTTTTATTTACGTATCGTCGTTTCCATCGCGTTCTACAACGCGTTAATCGTGTGTTAATTGTTCGTTAATTGTTCGTCTCACATGGGTTTAAAGGAACCTTTTACAAACATCGAAAATACGTACGCTAAACGTATAATTGACCTTTTATTCACGGTTTGATGTTTCCATTGCATTCTACACGCGTTAATTACGCGTTTCGTACAGATTCGAATGAACGTGCTGCAAACCTATTTATTTACGTTTCCTTTTGGACTCATCTTTTGTCGAGGCCCACTTTCTGTCCCGTTTGTAGGGTTAAAAACTAAGCCGATTTCTCTACATGACCACTAGTTTACTCTCGATATCTTGTAATATGTAAGCACAAGGCTCCGTGACGTCTGCTGTTAAACCTCCGAGTATGCCGGCCTGTTTACCCTGACTTTTTTTTCGCATTTAAAAGAATCTCTAGAAACGAGGCATTTTCTGGACTGGGGGTGTTTAAGTCTTTTAACACATAACTAGTTGTTAGGAGATAGTGATGAAGAGGGGCTTGGATTACTCCTGATATCCAACATGATTTTGTATATTTATTATAGAAAAAAAAGAAAGAAAGAAAATTGTAGACATTCTGATAGGGCGTGTAGCCTGTGGGGTACTTGGGGATTTGATCCGTTTTCACAGCAGCAATTTGGGACAAGTTTATGCCGTCTTGCGGGTCAATATCATCTCCTATGTTAATCAAGCTTTTGTTTCGTTGTCGTAATTATTTTCTGGCGTCAACGTGAAACCTTCACTTCGAACAACCCGTTCGACTCTGGACCTCTTCAAAACTCTACCAAATTTGTCCACTGACACGATTTTTCACTTTTATTATACAAAAAAAAATAATAAGAATTAAAAAAATTAATAAAAAAATGAACTTGGTGGCAACCACCCCATAGTGTGTTCTATGTGTAGGGTTACATAAGGAGCCACTGCAGGAGCCACTGCCAGATCAGTGATGAACTTTTTTTAACGATGCATCGCAAAGTTTTCGCTTATGACAGACCTATACCTGCTATCAACCATTGTTTTTTAATTACATTATTGTAAAGATTTTCAAAACTTACCAGTATCATTCCTTTAGTTTAAAAAAATTACACAGCAATGCAGTGTCGCATTGGGCCCCTAGGGAACACTGGGATTAATGGTGAGGCCCTCTCATTAGAACTTAAAAAAAATAAGTTGCAACGAAACCTTTCAAATTCAAGCCTATTTCTTAAAAATACAGTGACTGCCCCCACTGCATAAGGCTTTTGTTAAAACAATAAAAAAATATTAGAAAACTTTGAAAGAGTTTCTTATAAAAATTGCATATCTGTAAGTTGGAGTAAAATGTACGGTAGCAGAACCATACTGGAGAAGTTAACGGCACTACCCCCCTTTTCTCCTCTTCCTCCTCCTCGAAACCTCTAGGGTCCATGCCCAACATTCTTCTTTGAGGCTCGACCAAAGAAGAACGATTTTGGGCTCGACCCCTCCCAATCCTACCCTGTAGCAATAGCAGTAGCTTGTTCCAATGAGGAGAAATACTGTAGAAAAGGTTGGGAACCGCTGACATAAGGGGAAGCCAAATTTCGATCCGTTTCGCTGTAGGACCAACGGTTCCCGAGTTACGGCCATTTTAATAATTTCGGATTTCGAAACTGAAACGGCAGCACTTCCGGTTCCACTCTTCAATATGGTGTCATTTCTGGTTCCTTTAAAGACAGGAAGTGATGTCATTTAAAATGGTGGGCCGGATGTGACATAAAGACCTTCCAAATTGATGGTCTTCTTCCAAGATGGTGGCAATTCAGGTTTACATGGGGGCGAAAATAGCACTATCCTACTACTACGGCGCAACTAAAGTGTTTCCAAGCCTCTACGTTTTAAACGAACGTCGTAGGGAAAGTTTTTGAAGCCCGGTAATTACCCTTCGGTGAACCTTCGCTGCATGTGTTCTACTTTATCAATGTTACCCAAGAGGGGTTGGGGGGGGGGGGACACACCTGAATCGCATACTCCAGAGTAGGTCGTACGATAATCTGGAAGGCCCAGACCTTAATTGGAATGCTACCAGATGTGAAACAGCAATTTGCAATTGCCAATTTGCGAAAAACATTTTTTGCAATGTCATCACAGTAGTGAGATGCCTTTTAATCTGAGTTAGGTAGGTACTGAGGTCTTTCACAGTACAGACAGTTGGCAGTTGTGTATTCCCAGAATATACTGAAAATTATTTCGGTCAGGTCCAACATGTAGCGTCTGGCACTTGCGTAAAGTGCAACACTCCAGTTAGCAGACAGGGACAAGCTGTTCGGTCCACCGTAATGTTGCCTCAAATTGAGAGTGGTGGGAATCTCCTTCCCGTAGCTAAAATGTTAGCAGTCTTAGTTGGTATTTTTAAAGGGGCATCCCTCGCATTCTGCATAGATTGAAGCAAATGCAAAAAAAAGGTCTCATGCCTGTAACATTTATTGTAGAAATTAAGTCGTAGCCAAAGAAAATATCTGTGCGGGGGGGGGGGGGGGAGGCAACAGGTAAATAAAAAAAAACTTACTGAAGAACCAACACCAAGGCTGCCACCTTTAACTAGCTTTAAAAAAATTTCAAGGGAGGCTGAGGGGTCTTGGGTAAATAAAAGAAACTTATTAGAAAGCCAACAAAAGCCAACGAGACCTTTAACTGGATTTTGAAAAAAAAATTCTAGGGAAGTCCATTTTGGATGCCCACCTTGTGGTATCAGGCTTAAATGCCTAGTCATCCAGTCAATATTCCACTCTGACTAATGGATAACAGTGGGAGTTTTTGTCTAGTCATATTGGGTAACTCATGGTGGGGAATTCCAGTTATTCACTGTGATGGAGGGAGAATCCAGTCAATTACTAAGAGTAGTGACGCACTTTGACTCAATGACCACACTCCTCTCTAACCAGTGCTCCCACTTCCCACTTACAGAATTTCCCTGAGTAAAGAGAAAATTTTCCTTTTTTTCCCTGTGCAAACAAATTCCTTTTATTGCACCACTATTCCCTTTATTCTTACGCAGTCCACGGCAACGTTCATGTTTTCTTATTCTGTCCTTCGTTACAGTTCAGCTTTTAGTTCGTCCAGACTTTTACAATCATCTAAGCACCAGTGTTGATTGTTCAAGCCATTGTTGCTTGTAATCTTTGGTTGCAACTTGGAAGAGAAACGAAATTTAAATTCCCTGGTGACGAATTTCAAAACCCTCCCACGCATTTGTCCTGACCCCTACAACCCCCAAACCAACAAAAGGACCATGCTCAGATCACCATGCATCCGTGTGCAAAAGTTAAGCTACGTAGGACGTCTCAATTTTGCGCTAGCCATGAGCAAAACGTCTATGGGATTTAACATGGGAAAAATCTTAGCTAGCTAGCTAGCTAGACAGTAACATAAAAACAACGTTATTGACGCATCTTTTTCTCTATGATTAGTGGACACTCATCCTTTAAATTTTAGTTTTTCCTAATCTCTGACCCTTCCTCTTAAATTTTCCACAATTTGAAACATTTCCGTCGCATTGGGATTTATCCTCAACATGCCAAATATGCTTTTAGTTGCTTACAGTCAACAGACACATGTCTGTTAGTGAGGCTGCCTTTTTATCATTAACAATCAATTTTTTAACAATCCGAAGTCTACAATGGGATGATCTACTGTTACTTGACGGCGACACACTAGCGTGTGTCTAGAACATAAAAACAATGTTATTGACGCATCTTTCTCTCTATGAATGGTGGACACTCAGCCTTTAACTTTCATTTTTTTCTTTATCCCTGCATCTTTATCTTTATCCCTGCACCTTCCCCTTACATTTACCACAATTTGAAAGATTTCTGTCACATTGGGATTTATCCTCAACATGCCAAAATATGCTTTTAGTTGCTTACAGTCAACAGACACATGTCTGCTAGTGAGGCTGCCTTTTTATCATTAACAATCAATTTTTTAACAATCGGAAGTCTACAATGGGATAATCTAGTGTTACTTGGCGACGACACACTAGCGTGTATCTAGAACCCACGCCTAGCCGAGGTTCTTACTAGTAAGTAAAGACAACAGTTTCATGGTTGTAGCTCTGCGTATTCATGATATAAATCCACTGCTGCAACAATGGTCCAACAATGAAAGCGTTGCTTGATTTGATTTGATTTCTTTATTCGAGTCTAAGGACGATAATGTCACACACTCGTAATCTATTGTATACTTAACCTACAATACAATACAATACTTATTTCGCTTCGTGTTGCATGCAACAATAACAACAAAAAAGAACTAACATGTATCAAGATGCTGGTTGTGGATCTTGGGTCTTCCAAATAAAAGGATTGCACTGGGCCAAGTTTTACAGTGCGTTGCATGCTGATGAGTGCAAACTTGGCTCGTTTTTGATATCAATGGCTGAAACTTGGCGGTTTTTTTTTTTTTACGTAAAATTTCTTGTTTTGGGTTTAGATAGACATCACGACTTTTGGTAGCATGATTTTTTTGTTACTTACGATTTACGCTTTTGGTTGTAACTTTGCTGACGCTTTATTTCTGAACTTTATATTAAAACATTTTCAGTGTTGACTTTTGCGCAGATATCAGTTATTTTGGTAACTGATGCGATTTTTTATTTTTTTTTTATTTTGTAAGTCCAATACTTTCTTTAAAAGCCAAATAGGAATAACTAATTACTCGAAGAAAGGAACCAAGTATTAATTTTACAGAAATTGCTCATTTCATAATTCTCGTGTTGTTTGCTGATGGTCTGGCAGATTTTGTTAATTTCGCAGTAACAATGCAACATATATTTAGTATGGAGGATTGCCGCAAGGCAGATATACACTGTGCAGTGACAGTACGTCATGTGGTGGTTTCTTTACGTGTTTGGTTGCCAGGTTTTGTTGACGCTTTACACTTGGTTATTTTCGGCATTGATTCCTGTTCAGATATCAGTTCTTTTGCTAAGTGATGTTGTGATTTTATGATTTTTTGTTTAATTTTCTAGTTGAATAAATTCTTTTAATACAAACTAAAAATAACTAATTAACCTCAAAAGGAGGGAAGTATTATTTCTACACATTTCAGACAAATAATTCTCATGTTGTTTGTGTGTTGACTGTTTGTTGATGGGTATGGGAGGTTTTCTTTAGCAATAACAATGCAACTTTGTTAGTATGGAGGAGTTACAGTAGGCAGATATGTACAATTTCAGTACGTCGTTTCCGAAAAACTGACCAACACTTAACATGCACCCGCAAAAACACGATATACGCGACCCACACAATGCGTTTAACAGTATTGAACAATACTTTAACAATCCATAGTCCCCTGCGTACCATTTAGCTCACTAACCCAAGGACCCTCAATTTCTAAACCACCAAAGGGATGGAGATGAAATGTCGTCCAATGTTCACAGCAACTTTCATTTCATAAGGTCGTCTTGGACGTTCACAATCGGATTCTTAAAGGTTGGTTGCCACCAAATTATCATTGTAGCATCTAGGCCTATCGAGTTGCACGAAATAAGCTATAAAGATTAACAATATTAATGTCATTATTTGGCGCCAGGGGATTTTCTTTATATTTCTCCGTGGCGCCATCTAGTGACATCAGTATCTTTAATCTTAAAACTTGTTTCCAGGTCCAGGAGAGCGTACCAAATTTTTACTCAATAATTAGGGAGTCACGCGACTTGTTTGTTGCGTTTAAAAGTTTTGCTTTGTGTATTCCCATTGCTTCCTGCGAGAGAGAACTCTATAGGCCTATGTGCTGCAATGCTAATTTGGTGACAACCGGCCTTTAAAGTCTATGGAATTTAATATGACTTCCGGGCCACCAGCAGCTAGTTAGCTCGCTCTAGCCAGTCAGTAACAGAAAATCAACGATCTTTGGTAGCAATTTTTCCTAGAAAGAGTCATCCGACGAACCAAAACCGTTGCACTACAATTCAGGGTCGTAATGCCCGATTGCCCAACCTGCCGCCGTTTTTGTGTCACGCAAGTATTTTATTCAGCTGCTCGTTGTAGCCTAGTCTATAAAACTTTGGTTTCAGATAAAGACACATGGTTACGCTTGCCGCCTTCATGCAGCAACAGCAACAACAATGAAACATCAACAACTTGGCGGTGACACGCTAGCGCCTGTCTTGATAAATTAAATCGAGTATTGTTGAGATTCAGTTCATAAAATATTACAACAAAAACAGCGCACTACTAGTATCAAGGTGGTGGTGGTTGTACGGTAATGTTACAGGTTCACCATTAGTACCACCATCAAACACTAAAACATTTTATGAACGAACATTTTACATCAGCAAGATATATGACATGTACGTACTTGTTACAGCTGAAGGTACTTTTAAGTTTTCGGTTCACAGCAAGATATTTTTAAGATGTTGTTTGTGAGATTTATAGTAATAAATCGATTTTCAACAAGTCGTTTTTCTGATATTTACCAGACACTTGCAACATTAAACAAGACATTTATATGACATTTCAGTAAACTATTTACAAGACCCGGTAACAGTTTCAGTAAAATATCTACTAGGAAACAAGCTATGGGCATATTGTAGACGGAGCAGAGAAAAATTTATTTTAAATTTGTATTTACTCTTATTATAATAGTTTTGCAATACTTCTAAATGGTCCTTAAAATGTTGTGGACAATATTCACTCGGCTACATTTGAGTTGACGCTCTTTGCTGGTGTTTTTTTTTACATTGCAGCTTTTTTTTTTCATTTTAGGTATGCTACAGTTCGCATTAAATTTAATATGCTTTCGTTTGTTCCCACATTTAGTTTCTGTTTCGTTATTTGCAGCCTCTTTACGCCATCGCCGCCGTAGTAAAATACCACATTAGCCGCCGTGGTTAAGCTGGCAAAGAACGTGCCACCGTCAATAATGCGTACATTGTTTATATTTATTGCAGAGCATCTTTCTTAGATTCAAATTATAAACAAGCGGCTAAGCGACTACCTAGTCGCATCCGGTCTTCTGTACAGTTCTGCCACTACCAATAGTGACGCACACTTCTCTATCACGCGTTGCAACAGCTATCTCTATTATATAATCTAAAAGCAGTAACCATCAGAATTGCCCGTTAAAAATGTGTTAGCTTTTAAGCTTATTTTACATTTTGGGCGTAATTGTCAACGTTTAGCCTAATTTACAACTTTACGAAAGTAGCAACTGACGGATATTTGGATTGTATACCGTAAGCTTATTCATTTTTGCAACACGGTGTGCCTTGATCCGGCCACACAGTTACAGTGTTACAACGTAATGCGCAACGTAGCCTATATAGATGTAGGGAAGGGACAGGAGAAACGCTGTTGAGGAAGCCAGCAGCGACTCGTAGCATCTTGTCGTGGCCATGGTAACGTGATTTTAGGCTTAATTTTCATTTTTTAGGCCTAATTTTTTTAACGGCAGTTTTAGTTTCGTAAGTAGCAGATAGGCCTAATGGAGAATTTAGTTCGGCCGTAAGCCTATTCAGTCAAGCAACAATGCGACAAGACTCTTTTAAACGAAACTCAAATGTTTTTGTTTTTACGGCTGCGTTAAAACAAATCCTTAGGATTTCAATTCGACGATGAAATGTTATTATTTAATTTAGTTACGTCGAAGAAGTCTATTAGCTGTAAGGAGATAACGATGTTTTAATTCGCCATGTTATTTAACTAAATTTTGACGCTAAATCTAACGTTGTAAACAGTGGTCGTCTGTATCTGGTACCGTTGCGAAGTTGAAAAAAGCGACGGACGGATGGACAAAGTTGATGCAATAGTCTTCTCAGCTGGTACAGCTGTACAGAAGACTAAAAATAAAGCATTTAACTGCAAGCTAAACAATCATCAGTAACGATAGTACTTCACAATAATCAAAAGATTCAATATATCCGCGGCTCCCTACACCGCTTCCTACAACAGTGTTGAAGCGCACACCCTTGGCACGTACTGCAACGGAGAACGCTAATTTTTTTTTTAAATTGGAATTATCACAATTGTAGGTAAGACGGTGTTAGCTTGGGTCTGAAGACAGCATTAAAATAATTCTAAAGCCTAATTTTAAGCCTAGTTGTTATGTCCCGTTTTATTTTTGTAAGCGACGATAGTAGGGAGGTTAGGCCTATTGCATGCGAGCTTAGGCCTATTCATTCTTGGAACACGGGATGGAGTGAGCATTTTCCATAGCAATCCAGGAATCTTAAAATTATTATACCAAGCCAATTAATTGTTCCGTGTTATGATATAAACATGAAGCCTGCTGTAGGCTATACTGTTGTTTTATATGAGCGGTTTCGATTTTTAGATTTACAATATAGTATTTGCTTTCACTATGCTATTTAAGAAGGAAATCCAAATGGTCTGGTTTGGAATTAGAATAACACAACGTTCTTATCGGAGCCAAATTTGTAACTCTTGTGACAGGTGACATTTGTGAGTGCACCAGGCTGTTGGTTTTGCTTGATGGTTTCAGCAGGGATTCTTATGGTTTTGTCATGGCCAGAGTTGACAATTAAGTCTTTCATCACTTGAGTTCAAATGTTTTGAGGTTCTGCAGGACTGTGTAATTCCGTGCACCTTTTAGTTACTGGAACCATTTGTGAGGCTATACCTGTAGTATTTAGGCCACCACTCATAAACTCTGCGATGCTGACATCAGGCCCATACTCTCATAGTTCCATTCGCTGACTTCAGCTTCAAGTGGATCACACTGTTCATTGTGCATGTATATTATTGAACCAGTATTACAGTGCAGGGCCCGCTCCCCCACTATGTCAAGATACTTGTAAGAGGTGAAGCGGTCAAGGGAGGAAACATGGTTCACCCCCGAAATCGTGGTGGCTATCAGCAAGGGTTACATTGTTCAGAAAACCTATGAGCTGGGGCACTATGAAGAAACAACACTGAGGTGCTTCCAAGCTACATTAACATATCAACCAACAAATTTTTTTGCGAATTATGAGGATTAAACAGATGGGCACCCCCTGACAAGAACTCGCAAGGCACATAAAAGGCCACCAATTTGAATTTTCAGCCAATAAATTATATTCTGCTCTTGTTCACTTACAAAGTACCCATGCATTCGGAAATAAAGATATAACACATACCGTATTAAATGCCCGAGTTAATGCTAACACCCAGCCCCCTAAAATCGTGATGTACTCTAGTTGACGCCCACCCCTTAAAATCATCGATTTTCTGTAGCAAAATTAACTAAAATCTTTCATTTTAACGAAAGAACGTTTCATCCCCGTAAATCCTGGTTTTTCTGTGGTAAAATTAACTAAAAGCATCATACGTTTAACAAAATCAATTTCTAATCTAACACGATTCACGGAGCGTTTGTAATCACAGAAAAGTCGGCAATATTAGACCTAGCGACCAGTTATTTACGTGTGTGATCTGATTCTCATTTCTTTATATATTTAGTTATTAGATTGTTCTCCTTTCAATATCTAACATAATTTTAAACTTAGAACTAATTTCTAACCATCATTAACTTTCAATACAGACAACATGATTCACAACCGGGAAGGGCATTTGTATTTACACAGTAATTTTCCGGAAAGTCGGAAAATTGACATTGTTTTCTGTGCTTCCCTTCTTCCTGCTTCCTGGAGAGAGTAATCCATGATGGGAGTTCCGCCGGAGCCATGAACATTATTAGGAACGTCCTTGAAATGGAAAAGTGGCTTGGCTTTTTAATTCTTTGTCGGTAAATGTAATGTAGTGTTGCTATCCTTATGGGTGTTTATTGACGTTATTATTCAAGATGGCGGTGACTGTTTAACACGAGCGTTTGTTGCTTCCTTTTTTTTACGTTCTGTTATATTTGTGTTATATCTTTGTTTTGAATGCGTGGGTTCTTTGTTTGTAAGTGAACAGGGACAGAATATGATATATTGGCTAAAAATTAAAATTGGTGGCTTTTTATGTGCTTTGCGAGTTTCTTGCCCTGTCAGGGGATACCCATCTATTTAATCCTCTAAATTCGTTGGTTGGAATGTAAATGTAGCTTGGAAACATCTCAGATGTAGTTTCTTCATAGTGCCACAGCTCATAGGTTTTCTGAACAATGTAACCCTTGCTGATAGCCACCACGATTTCGGGGGTGAACCATGTTTCCTTGATGGCCCGTTTGATGTCGTCGTGAAGATAGGTGGCCGAAGGATGAGTCTCTGCACAGGTGAAATAAAGTGGAAAAAGAAGCTTCCTTTTACTCCTTCGTGGTA
This sequence comes from Lithobius niger, assembly GCA_023313725.1. Classification (NCBI taxonomy): domain Eukaryota; kingdom Metazoa; phylum Arthropoda; class Chilopoda; order Lithobiomorpha; family Lithobiidae; genus Lithobius; species Lithobius niger. The sequence continues at coordinate 10,635 of JAHWFP010023761.1, forward strand.
AAACCGGATGTATTTGGTTGGGGTTGGGAACACTACACTGTGAAAGAGTCCATGGTGTAGCTCATGGTCAAAGGTGACATCACACAGGATCTTTGCCAATGTTTTGGCATTCTACCTGCCCTGTTAATGTATGGGTGCATCGATATTAAATCCTAGTACATGATGATCTACCGTTGTAAAGCTTCAGCGTACAGGACCATGGCATTGGTGCGACCCCCCATAGAAGGCATCTCGAGCACGAAGAGGAAGTTTAAAATTGTGCTGCTCAATTATGCGCTCAAGCTCTCTGTCCCTGTCCTTGGCCCTCTCGAAGAGTTTTCCCATGATTGCTCGAAGGAGGTGACTTGTACGTTTGTGTAGGATAGTTGATTGGGTTACCGTGGAAGAAATCCCCAAGGAATTCGAGATCAGTATTAGTTTCCTTGTTGAACCCATCTGCATAGTATTTTCCAGCAAGCTTCATTTCTTCATTTGTGCTGTTCTTCCCATTGAGCCACTGTTGTGCTGCTATATTGTAAGTTAAATTCACCGTAAGTTAAATGCTGAAGCAATAACTTATAACTGTGTTTAAATAAAAGAATCAAACGAAGAGGTAGGGGGAGTGTGGTCATTGAGTGAAACTGCATCACTGCTCGCAGTGAGTCATTGGATTCTCTCTCCATCAGAGTGATTACTGGAATTCCCCACCATGATTCACCCTTGTATTACTAGTCAAAAAATTCCAGTGTTATCAGTGAGTCAGAATGGATACTAAGCCCATCTGATACCAAGCAGTTGCTATCCAAATTGGACTTCTACTACAAGAGTTTTATGGCCCTCCCCTATATATTTTTTCCAAAAGCAAGTTGAAGGTGCCAGCCCTGTTGTTGGCTTCCCAACAAGTTTCTTTTATTAACCAAGAAGCTCTCCACACTCCTGAAAGTTTTTAATGCTAGTTAAAAGGATCAGCCATGTTGTTGGGTTTCCAGAAAGTTTCTTTTTTATTTACCTAAGGCCCCAACTTCCTCTAATTTTTTTTTGGCTATTACATAGTTTTACAATAAATGTTACAAATGCATGAGATATTTTTCTGCATTCACTTGCATCTATCCAGAATGTGAGGGGTGCACAAAAGAAAAGATGTCCCTTTAAAAATACCATCTTAGATTGCTAACATCTTAGCTACAGGAAGGGCTTTCCCTCCCCTCTTAACTTAACTCAAAAGTCAAAAGTGTCTTTATTTCATGGTTTCAATTACGAGAGAGCAAAGAAGAGAAGACCAAGGTCTTGTATACCCAAAACATTGAATTACACACTGGAAAAGAGATCTGAGACACAGAGAACAAAAGGCAAAACAACATAGGCGAACAAGCAGAGCAACCAAGACACAGCAGGCAGGGGCATAAACTTGCAGAGAAGGGTCATTACAGGACAACCAGGGACATAACTGGACTGATATAAGAAAACAAAATAACACAGACCAGCAAGAATATGACTGATTCTATTACATTATGGGATGGCTGACTGAATAGCATGGCCGAGCGAAATGAATCCTTTGACATTGTATAATATGACATTCCCATGGGTATTTTTAAATAGTCCTAAACTCCGATAAAATCACACAAAATGGCCGACCGAATTGCATTATGGGATGATGTCACAAAAAAGTGAATTCCTAGAAAACTAATTTTAATCCATAGGAATGGCTATGCTTGTCCCAATTGCATTATGGGATGCAAAACGGCCACCTGAGTTGTATTATGCGACATAAAATGGCCGACTGGATGGGATTGTTACGTCACACAATATGGTAGTCCCTAATAAAATTTATTGTTGTATTTTTACCCTACAGTAGAAGTGCTGATAACGTCATGAATGTCCTTAACTCTGTTATTAACTAAAAGACCCAGAAAACCTATCTTCATCAACTGTCCCCGTAGCTCAATTGGTAAAGGCATTGCTCCAAACCCATCAGGTAAGGGTCTGGTCCCAGTTTCAAAACTCACCACTGCCTTAGTGTAAGAATACCAACTGAGAACTGAAGGACAGGAGGAGTAGTGAACCCAAGTCATGTGCCTATCGTCACTTCAAACTGTCTTCAACTATAAGACCTACTATTAATCTCTCTGTCAATTAGGTCAGTTGACACAGGTATCACCCAAACTTATAAGGTAAGGGCCTGATCACAGCTTCAAGACTCACCACTGTCTTAGCGTAAGGAAAAAGTTTTCTTCACTCGTAATACTAATTTTACAAAAAAAATGCCAACTGAGAAATAAAGGCCAATCGAAGGGAGCCAGCAAGATCCAAGATGGCTGATCATCAACCAGATTGACAAAGTCTTTACATAATCACCAGAATAACCTCATCCCTATCTAATTAGAGTTTCCCCTTATCAATGACTTCTGTCCTTATCAATCAACAGAATGATCTCATCAGGTTTCCTCTTGCCGGTAACATCACTACTCTGATATTACAACTCTTGATTGGCGGACAAGTTTTAGAAAGTTGGTATTTCCTGTTCTGTTGTTGGTTTTGGGTGGCTATCACGAGTTTGCAAGGCAGACAAATTTTTAAGGCAAAGAATTTTAGACATCTGACCAGATGGCGTGACAGTTCTTTTCCGGCTTTGCTTCACAACAATGCCGAGTATGCTTCTGGGAATGATTCTAAATGTTCTCTAGAACCTTTATTAAAGGGAGCTTTACTATTTTTTCCCATTACTTTCAAGTATGTTATCTATTTGTTTGCATTACTGACTAGTATATAATAATCGTCAATGTGAAAAAAAACCTTAATAGTAGTTGCATGGAAGAATTTCACAATTTTGATGTGAAGGCAATGTCACAGACGATTTTAAATGTTCACTGGAACCTTCAGTTTTGAAGATACAATGTTGTATTATTATTTTTTGTCATATCTATTTGCAATCTCCCTGTGTTCCATGCTCTTTGATGCCAAGCATGCACAAAGAAATAAAATTTGTAGTAAGTACGTGCAAAGCAGTTTTTTGCCTTTCACTCAACACCGACATTCCCTCATAAAATAATTAAAAGAACCTTCAAATTTTAGTCAGAAGTTTGATTTTTTTTTAGTGTGCTTCTTGATATCGATTTAATGACTTACTGTGATTTAAGCTTTAAAGAATCCTGTGCATTTTTTGAGCTCGTGACACATCTCACTCCAGATGTCATGTTTGTTCCTACGAAGCCAGGTGGTGACGAGTTGGGGCTGGATCACCTTGGAGAACGTAGTTACTATTATGGGCTAGGGGGCCGGTTACGGCTCCAGTCATAAAAAAAATAATTAGAATAATTAGAATTTATAATTAGAAAATAAAGAAAAAAGAAAAAAAACTTGACAGATTTCTGTGGTTAATGCCAAGTTTTATTTCTCTAATATATTCTTTCATTGTTTGTGCACAACGAGTACTCAACTGTTAAAAATACGTAATAAATGCACTCCTTAATCGCTTTAGACCTAACACAAATCATAAACACAGATTAGAGAGTCGAGGACACTCTTCTACCAATAATTTACTTACGATCAGATTTTTTGAAATCAGAGGTTGTAAAAAGAGAAAGGATTTATGATAATAGACTACCATCTAAAAATTGTAAGATACTTACCGAAAAATTATGAAGTGTAATTGTAAAATGGTGAACCGCAGCCTGTCATATTTTTCAAAGCTGTGATGCACACAGATGAACATATATATTTAACTTTTCTGGTATAAGAAACTTTACGTGGAATATTGGCTGTTGCAAATTAACAAGAAACTCGTCACATCTCCTTCTAACGTTAGTTATTTATGTTGTAGGTTACCACTGTGGCAGTTCCCTTGGTTGGAGTTCCATTTTTTTCTTCCGTCCCATGGCTTTTGGCACTGATTGGAGTCCTCGTTTCGTAGTCTATGGTGATTTGGCCACTATTAACGCCCGATCTTTGCCTCGTTTGCAACAAGAAGTTAGCCGAAACATGTATGATACTGTTCTGCATGTAGGTATGTTTACCCCAAGGTGTACAGGTTAAACAATGAACTTAGTGAAACTTTGTGAAAGAAACTTTGTGAAACGTGACATTTCTCGGAGATAATTTTCCTGAACTTGATGAATTTCTTGGTTGAGTATGTAGGAAAACTTCAGGGGAAAATCTTATTCCTCCACTGCTAATTTACGATTAGTTAAGATTAGTTAAGATTAGTTAAGATTAGACAGGTAAAGTTCATTTAATGAAAAAATACTTTTAACTTAAACCCTAATTGCACTCGGCCTCTCGTGTCATTTACTTGTGTATGCCTGTGTGAAAATATTGTAGATTTTAAGCTGCTGGAATTGGCTTAAATTGTGTGAGGATACAGTCCGCGTACCAGAGGAACTCCATGCTAATGCTGCCTTAACCCAATGAGGTAGCAAAGCTAGAAGTTTACAATAGAATACCATCCCATACCCAGAGCGGAAGATTTATTAGTAAATTGGCTGGCTATGACACTTTTTCGATCGTAGACTTCACAGTTCCTTTTTCTGCATGTTGAACTAGACTCCTTTAATTGCTCCTTTAATGATCAACACATGTAAGGGCCTTTTTCAATACCAAAAATTACCTTTCGGATTTGGAAGTGCACCTGGCATTTTGTGAATTTGTTCTTAGGTATAGTCCTAGGGCTAACCCATTCATAGATGATATTCTGGTGCCTGGAAAAGGCCAGGAGCACAATAAAACTCTATTCCTAGTTTGCGACTCCTTGCAGGAAAGCAGTATTAAACTGAAGAAAAGTAAGTGTAAGCTCAGCCAGAGTCTAGGATGTCAAGTGGATAAAAATTAAGTGCACCCCAAACCTACAAACATACAAGAATTGAAGTCTTACTTACGCTTGATGAACCAATATGGTTAATATGTTCCATATCTGTCACCCACCGGCTCAGTTAAACAAATATTTGTCTCCGAAAACAGCCTGGAAATGTAGTAAAGATTGTTTAGAGGCTATCCAAAATGCAAGGCAACTTTTCTGGTTCTCGCAGACTATGACCGAAAATTACTATTAAGCTAGTGTGTGACGCAAGTCGAATTGGCGTTGGAGCAAGCATTGTATGCCAAATGAAAATAGATAGGCCTATAGCTTTTGTTTCCTGGTCGTTGAGTAAAGCGGAGCTTTCGTATACTCAATTCGACAGGGAGGCACGTTCTTAGTGTTTGCGGTAAAATACTTCCACCATTACTTGTTTGGGAGGAGGTTTGTATTGCAAGCAGACCAAAAGGCTTTATTGTGGGTATTTGTGACCAAGTCTCTATTCCCGCAATGGTGGCTGCACGCATCCAGCATTGACCCAATTCTTGAATGGGTATGATTTTGAGTTACTACATATTCCCGGTAAAGAAAACTTCACTGCTGATTTTTTCTTATCACGCTTGCTATTGCCACCCCCCTCCAAGTGATCCCAGATTGGCATGTCATGAATCTGGAAACTATTGATGGAAACATTTCCAATTCTGTCTGACCAACTCGAGAAGCATACGTTAAAAGATAGGCTACTGACAACAGTCCAGTGATATACTAACATTGGTTGACTGGACAAAGTTGAAAGTGGAAGCCCTATTTTAATCGAATTATCACTTGACGGTAATGCTATCTTTTGGGGCCACCGTTTGATCATTCCAGAGAAATTATGTCCGCAAAGCACTGAATTAGAAAATTTCCTAAAATATTACGTCAATTCATTATGAGCTAATGTGGAAAAGGGCAGCAGAAAATTTAGTACGGTCCCTGAAACGTAGCATGAAAGTGAGTATCTCGCAATTGGTTTCCTCACACAAACTCTAAATATTCCCCACTGTACCACACATATGTTGCCGTCAGAAGCATTTCTGAAAAGGCAAGTGACGACGTGTATATCAATGTTTCCTTGAATTGAACAGCCAACAAAAGTTCGCGTCAAGAAAGGTTCCAGCAAAAATTGGTGCTAAAACCAGCGAATTAGAATATTGTGTTATTTTGAAAAACGGCATTGCTGGCGGAAGTCAAATAACCAATTACGTATAAGTATGATAGAACATCTGGTGTTGGACGATCATAAAACACCTGACAGAGAAATATAGCATGAAAATCCATTGTTTTTGGCACAAGAGGGCATATCTGAGAAGGGTAGTCAAGGTGTGAGCTGGCCATCGCGACGTCATTCCAGTACTTTACCAGCCATGCCAATTTTAAGGTCAATAAAGTATTCATGGAAAATAGTAAACAAATTGCAGATTAATATGCCCATCAGTCAGGCCATCAATTGTGCTCTTCTATCAATGGTTAATGAATACTTTCCACCGCTGTTAATAATAATAATTTGTTGCTGGAGCAACAGGACTGGCGAGGACCCAGTGGGTCACTGACTGCCAGCCTAAAAAGGGGATATCAGTGTATACATGAAGATTAAAAGTAAGATCGGAAGGTGTGGCAAAGAGTGGGACTATTAAAATGGAAAAGCACAAATTAAAAGCATGCGAACAAGTTAAACAAAAAACAAGTTTAAAAATAGCATGGCCAAATGAATTGGAATAGGTAGGTTGGGTAAGGTCACGACTGCCTCACCACCAAGGTTAGCCCTACCAGGGACACAAAGGTCCCCGATGGCATAGCCAGACGTGTAAGAAAGGCAGGGTAGGGGAGATGGCCAATCATCACACAGTCACTAATTAAATTTTTTTTAAATGTTAAATATCAACCAACATAAGGTGATGTCACTACATTACACAAGCAAGCAATAAATTAATAATAAAAGCTCCATAAAACATCATAAAAGCAAATAATTAAAACCACCACTGTAGTAACCAATGTAGTAACAATAAAAACTATACAGAATAATGTATTATATTAGAATTATATAAAACAATAAAATTATATAAAACAATAAAATTATATAAAACAATAAAATTATATAAAACAATAAAATTATATAAAACAATAAAATTATATAAAACAAAAGAACGCACGCACATAAAAATACTGTTCAGTGAACAGTGGTCAGATTTAAAAATTAAAAATAAAATAAAAATATGGATATAAATATTATAATAATTATATACAATTTATTGTGACTCTAAACACAAAAGGATAAAGAAGGGATTGGCTGTATCCACTCCAACCTAACGCCGCCAAGAGTTTCTCCTCCGCAGATAGTTTCCTAGTGCAGACAGGGGTGTGTACATACAACGTGCCACCACAGGTTCAATCGTTCACTTAGCTTTCATCACCGACTGAAATAGTCTTTCCGGGGCCTTCTCAGCCTTCCAGAGAAGTGGGAAGGGGGCGAAACAGTTTTGAGACAGTCCAGTAGCGTATCTAAAATAGCCAACAGATTAAATTTTTAGAAGGTTTTATGGGTTTTACAGTGTGTTGGGGCAGTGATATTTATTTTCTTTCCCTGTTTGGTTGTTCGTGGAAAAAAAAAAGGGATTAACGATTAATTTTTATTATTGAGGTTGCATGGTTGGGTAGGAATAGAAATATTAACTAGGATTTAAGTTACTTTGGGGGGAAATGGTTAAGTGATTTGAAATCTATAAGTAGAAGAGTAAAACAGGGCCATAGCTAGCGTCCCCACACGTGCGGGGATTTTGTTTTTAGGCCAAGGAGTGCGCAGCACGACGAGGCTTTTATAGTGATCTATGGTGTTGATATTTACAAACTCAGCCTAGTTCCAGAGAACTACAAAATGTAGAAAGGCGTTAAGGTTTCAAATGAAAGAGCACGAGTTCCACTTCCTGCAAAAACTCTTGAAAGTCAAAAAAAAAAAGAAAGAAAGAAGACCGATTATGAAAAATGTGGTTAAAAATTGAAACCTTTAGCTTAAAGGGCCAGGGACTGTTAGCGTCCTTACACGGCCTGAGAGAGAAGATAGTCACCTTTGGTAAGCAATTGAAAATTGCCTGTTTTTGGACAAAGTCAACAGTTTGGAAAGAGTTAATGACATGTTTTCTTGCCTGCTGGCAACAACATTTTAAGTCCTACATGATAAAATAACTTAGTTTATTTAAAAAATACCTGCTTCAGGAGCCGAGTTAAATTACTGAAATACGTAGTCATTAACCAGCAAAGCAAGCCGTGCTGATTGTTAATAAAAATAAGGTTGATTATTGCATTAAAATTACTTGTTTAGCTACTCGAGGACGTCCTCCCAAAACAAAGAAAGAACTAAACAGGACGGAGGCGTTAAATAAATATGAATGCAAATCTATTTACGTTGTCTTTTGGAGTTAAATGTCAGACTGGGCTGAGCGGACAGTCTGACATTTAAGTCGAAAAAGGCAACGTAAATAGGTTTGCATCCATTTTTATTGAAGAAAGACAACCGGTTTAAAAGAATAATAAAAAAAGAAAAATATCAGTTTACCAATTGATAAATAAAGGCACATATGCGTTGCTTTTTTTTAATGGTATTAAAGTAAAAAAAAAAAAACTGACGAAAAGAGAAGTGTTAAAGAAATGTTGGAGACCAAGAAAATAAAATACAGTTTGACAGGGACCTACCATACTTTGATTTTGTTACTATGGAAATGTTATATTTTTTGATGGTGCCCACATAAATGACTTCTGGTTTGCCCTAATTACGTCATCAAAGATGGCCAACACAGAACCACTATAGAGTTTTCACAGCTGTGTCTCGGTGACAACCAGCAGACCAATTCTGATTATCAGTGCTCGTTGAAAAGATAATTTTGTAAGCCACAAATAAGATCCTAAGACACATTAACAGAACTTGGATAGGTAAGGGGGTACAGCTCCTAAAATGTAAATTTTAAAAGACTTTCAATAGGTATTTTCACTTTTAAATTTTAAAAACGGCCAAACTAGCTAATAAAAAAACATTTTGTCCTATCGTAGGAATGTTCCAAATTTTATTCCCTTTCCAACAAGTCCCAAGAATGTTGAAGGGATGGTACCGTTGCCGAACTATTACAAATTGAAGGATATACTTCACATCATCCAATGCAGTAGGGTGGCTAGAAGGTTGAATTGATCACTTTGGTAAGGATGCACTTGAAAGGTATCTGGAAAATATAGCTATGATAGCAAGTTCACCCCTCAGACGGTGATTTACCCTCCTTCCTCCCCCCAAAAAAAAACAGTTTTTGGCTATAACTCCTTAACCGTCAACAAATCAAAAGCGTATTGCGAAGTGAAAATGTTCAGCACACACTTCTGGACAGGATAGCTGATGTACATCTTTTATGCAAATTCAACCCTTGAATCCTGAAATTGTATTTAAAGTAAATCACCCTTAATTTGTGCGAATGCTCTTTTTTCAGTTAGTTGTTATAGTGATTTTCGTGTTCGAAGTGCTCTTGCGAGCTCTCTAATAGGTCGAAATGAACATGCTTAGGATTTCTGAAAGGTGGGGATCTATTCTTTCCATCAATCTTAACCGAAATTGTTTAACTTCTATAGGAACCGTCCTACGCTCATTTAAAGGTGAAGAGGTAACGATGTACGGCAAACGCGCATGTTGATTTTTGCATTCATTTGTCTATTTTGGGCTATTACTGGGCTCGCAAGTGTAATATCACGCAATGTCGCATTCCAGAGGACCTTAGCTTAACCTATGCGAGTTGTTATTGTACCATGGAAACTTTTTGGTTAGTTGTGATTTTATCTTTCCAACGAGCTATTGCAAATTAAAATCGGATTGCTGGTAACAGAGATATCTATTTTTAGGGTTAAATCATGTGGCGGCCATCTTTGATGACGTAATGACGCTAAACCAGAAGTGACGTCAGTGGGCACCATATCAAAAAATGTTATTTATCTATCAAATACATTCTTAAGTTTCACGTTTTTTACCGGAAGTGCATGGTTTTTACCTTAGCTGCTAGAGTATTGATGCAAATTGCTTCTGTGGTGTGGTTACAGAGAATGGAATTTTTTTTGATTGGGGGGGGGGGGGGGCCGGTCTTAACTTTAATTCTAGTCTGGCGGTAAAGAAAAATTCTTGCCTTCGGCCTTGGCTATTGGAAGTTATTTAGCCCTTGTTAATAGCTTCAAATCGCGTGTGTAATCATTTCTCTGTCTGTATTGTACAGTATTGGACAATGAAATTTAGACAGTTCAGAAGGGGCAACTACGCGTCTACATTGATTAATCATGCCTGGTTATGGGAAATCCTTAAATATTACGAAGTTGTTAAATTCAATAAACGAATCATAATAACCGCAAAATAAATACAATACTATGTCTGCTATTGCAACTGAAAAAAATAAAATTTGTTGAACACAGAATGAAGTCAGTCAATCACGTAAACTGCAAATCTCTATTTATGGAATTGGATAAGCCCAGAAAATGTGATGGTTTGTTCACAGTATCAAGACAAAAGTATCATTATGCGTGCCAAAACCTATCTGTACAGTATTCAATTGACTTTAAAATACTCCATTACTCCATTTAGTTATAAATATAAATAGAGCAACAGTTTTAAAATTGATTTTATTTTAAAGTCGATTTGAAAGTCAATTTTGCGGTTGTATTTTAAAGAAATGCATTCAAGAAACGTTGAATTTAGGAATAAAAAAGCCGTGGAAAGCCAAGCCTAGGGAAAAGAATCTTGGAAAAAACAACCAATAGGAAAAAAAAAACAAAGCGAAAAATTTCCGCAGAACAAAAGTCCAGGGAAAAAGGATTGGACAGTAAACTGCCAATAGAAAAAATAAGCCCTGAAAAAAAAATGTCGGAGATAACCACAGGAAATTAGCCGAAGGAAAACAATCCGAGAAAAAAAAACTGAGCAAAGAAAAAGCATAAGGAAAAACACAGTTTCCTAGAGAAATCTCTTACCTAACATTTTAATATCTCTAATGCGTGGTGCAGTGACAACCCGCACTACTGTACTGTGACTGAGGTTGGCACTAATGACCTAGTTGTCGACGCACCATT
>JAHWFP010023762.1:0-13517 GCA_023313725.1 Lithobius niger
TCGCCCGCGCCCAATTAACGCCCAACAGCGCCACTTGCGGCGCAAAATACACTTTAACTAAAACTTTGGGCGGCCATATCATTAAAATTATTATCAAATGTAAGAAAGGCGGGAGGGAGAATTAACTGAAGCCGTGCACGCGCGCGCACACTTACTTTTCTGGTTATGATTCAAGAGTTCTTCCCGAATTTGAAAGGAAACTAGCGAAAAGTTGTTCAAGGGCCGACTGGGATTTAGGGGGAGAACTAAATTCGCAAGCATTCACAGTTGAAGTTCGTGGCATTTCAAGTTGGTTAGCCGTATTTTTCCGGAATAAAATCTGTTCGAGTCACGGAAACTAGTCTTATACTAGAGGTTAGGGATTCTATTTTCGATAAATATCTTGAATTGCAGCGTTCGAAAAACGATGTAGCCTACTTTTCAAAATTTAATGACCCCGTTCATTGTTTATCGCCCATTTGGGGGGGGGGTGTCTTTTTAGCCCTTTTTAGGCCCTTTCAGCGTGGATTCAGACAAAAAAAAACTGACTAGTCCGGGAAGGGGCGGCCGGGTGATAAAAATTGTAGTTGAGCAATCGAAATTTCTAGAACGCCCTAGATTTACAAGAACTGTATACGGTAAATAATTTTGATATTATTTGTTTACAATGTTAAAGCTGTCGTTTCACTGCACAGTAACGTAAAGAAAAACTATGCAATTTCTATAGGCCTTGACTTTTGGGGCGAAAGGAGGGAATATTTCATCTGGAAAGTGTTGACTGTGCTGTAGCCATGAAAATGGGTTACTGTCACATCAACACAAATTTTCAATCACCATTAACCTCGACACAAATGAGGTGTAAAAATCACATGTTTAAATGTTTTCAGAAACATGTTTTCAATCAGCTTTTTTCGTTCCTAAAAAATTTTTGTTCGGTTTTAGTACAAATAAAAACACTCGTCGAGTGGGTAGAAGGGAAGTGAGAAGACGGGAGGTCAGATTATTTTGGACCTTGCGTGGTGTTGGGGAGAGGAGACGAGCATAATGTTTCAGGATTTGCTGGAAAAAGGATATTCAAAAAAAGTTTAGAGGTCATTTATTTTCTCTTCATCCCCCATCTCTCTTCCTTCCACACCGGTTTTAAAGAATGACTGATCCCTAAAGTCGTGTAAGTATTTCCTATAAAGAACTGAATACTTATAAAACAAATTAAAACCAGCTATAGTCCCGGCGTACGTCGTCATACCCTTTCCAGGGGCGTCGGACGAAAGTCTAACTGGAAAATCGTCTGATGGAATAATTGTTTAATTGTCTCTTCCAACTGGTTGGAGCTGTCGCAACTTGTCTGGAAGTGCGTTCCAGGCAATGACAGCTGTCCAGTAAATTAAAATATGCAATATTGTTGACTCGGTTTTTATTTATATTTTTTGTGATGTCCTGTATTGAATGAATGTCATTAGCTTTGTTTCCTTTCCATTCTAAATAAAAAAAAACGACCGAATTCTATGTATCTGTATATTTTACAGGATTTAACTGCGATAACCTACTATTTCATCGCTGCAGCTTGGTTGGTTTCTGTATGCCGATTTATTACGAGAAGGCGTTATGAGTTGATTTTTTTAACCCATTTAATTTTTGTTTGGCATGTTAGATTCATGAATTGTTTTAATTTTGTTATTTTTGTTGTCATTGAATGTCATAATTCTTTTTGAATTTTACTCGCGCATTCATTCATTTATTCACTTATTCAGCTCTTTCCTCATGCTCCGCCTTATTTAAAATTGTTTTAACAAAAAAAACCAGTGAATTGAATAATTTATTATTATTTAGAAACAAATACAAGGACAGTCATAAAAGTGACAATCCCACACACCACAAGAGCACATGCCTGCGTTTGGATTGGGGACTATACACATGTGTATTTCTAAACGCTTCTTCCAAGAAGAGATAACTTCACACATACAAAGAAAAAAACTTAAAATCTTAAAACTTGGACGTTATAGCTGAGGTTCAGAATCGCATGAAAACTCTTTCTAAAAGACAATTATGGCGCTGGAATTGTGCAGGAAAACGGTTTTGCGTGGATTTGTTAATTCATTCGAGCGGTACAACTATCGTCGTTCTTTAAGTATTTCGAGGTGTTGAAAAATGACAAACGTTGTCACAAGTATATTTTCGTTTAGTGAAGTTAAATTATGGTTAATGAGTGTGAGCATTGGTGAGCGTGAGAGAGCTGAGGCGTTGCCTGAAATAGTTGATCCGCTGGCCATGATGCTGTGAGAAATAATGGTGGGGGGGGGGGGGGGTTTGACGGTTAATGGTGCGTCGACAGCTAGGTCATTTGCGCCAACCTCAGTCACAGTACAAAGCTCCGGGTTGCCACTGATCCACATATTACAGAGTTGTTAAATAAACCCTATCTGGACATCTGAAAAAATCTCGGGACGGGAGGGCAGACTTATCGCTCAATTGACGCGATATGTTTCCCGGAAGATGGAAATGGCGACGAACACCATGACGATGGTGACAATCAACTAGCAAGTGACGGACAGTAAGTGGCCATCGACCCCAGTGACATTTAGGAGGGATAACCCCCATCAAAATGAAGCAATGAGCAAGGTTGGTGTGACCAATGCGCAAACGGGCTAACACCACCTCATCCTGGTGCGACAAGCCGAGTGCCATTTCTGGACAGTGCCTTTAATAGACCGCAACTTATTGCCGTTTTGTTTGTCCCACAAGTTTGCCAAGCAGCGAGCATTCTCAGACGTAGACCATGGACTTGTATACTATCACACTACGAAGGGCTCCACGGAAATACTCCCATCCTCCCTCAGCAGCTATAACATTTATTCTGGACAATATCTTCGCCCATTACAAGATATTGTCATAGGCCCAAAGTGAACCTTTTACTGAATTTCTTTCTATACTGAATAAAAAAAAGTCCAGTACACTGCAGAAACATGTGTTTTAAAATAAACACATTTTTAGCACAGCTATAGAAAATGTGGATAGACGTTTTTGGCTGAAAAAAACGTAGCTATATAAATCGTTTGTGTAGTGTTGCAGACGTGAAACGCCTTTAAAATAACACACAATCGTTCAATTTGCAACACTTTATACTAAACACACGCTTGAAACAAATACAGCGACGGAGGTGTTTTTTAAAAAAAGTAATGTTTTTATTTTAAACGGGTAGCAGTTATTTTACATCACATGATAAACAAGCGTTTCATTAAACACTATTTTAAAAATAACGTACGCATTGTAATAAAAATAATACTGTTTTATTCTAAACACTCTTGTCGATACATGTGTTCTAGCATGTATTTACAAATTAATGTTACAAATTGAACGCTAGTGTTTTATTTTAAACTCGTCTCAAGTCTACATATACACAACACTAATAACACTCAGAAAACGTGATTCAACCTAGTTCTATCCCCTCCCCCGGGGTGGCAGGGCTGTTAATATGCGATTTACTGTAATTCACGAAGTTTTAGAAATAAGTTAAAATTTCTGTTGAAATTTAGAAATAAGTTGACAATCGAAATATTCCAAACCCTTAGGTGAAACCTTGACCAGAAGAGAAGAGCAAGCCAAGTCTGTTATCTGGTCTCTATGGCAACACTACACCATCCTCCCTTCCTCCAACCAACATCCTTCCGGGTCTCTAACAATCCTCCCTCCCCCCCCCCCCCTAGAAATTTAACCCATTAAGTTTTTTCCAAACGACGAATCAAGCTGTCACATAGACTGAGGTTTTCTCTCTGCGCCTAATTTCCCTGCCAAAATAAAGAGTAAATTCATAATTTGTTCGTAGTACAATACCCATTTCCCCCGAATCAGAGATGGAAATGACCTATTTATTGGTCGATGGGTTAGTTGGTTACATGCGGGTCATGGGGATCAGAGCCTGCATCGACCGTATATGGTTACCCGCTTCGCCGAAACCTTTTCCCGTTTCACGAAAATTGAGCCCTGCTTAAACTTCGACGAAATGGAAATTCCCGTTTCACCGAAATGCAACATTCATAAACCATTTAAAATTATTAGCCCCTCGTCCTATTAAAGAAGTAGGCCTATTCCTAATTGAATTAATTTGGAAGTAGTTGAGTTTTCTGGTATTAAATGTTTCGTCGCAGCAAGCGCGGCACGCTCGATGAATAAAAAGTTTCTCGGCCAAACAAATTCCCATTTTACCGAATTTTAAGCAGGGGGATTCATTTTCTGGGCAGTGGGATTCAGCGAAACAGAATTCGGTGAAGCGGATTTTGCGCTACTCACCGATTCATGTTATTTTCCTTTGCAGGCGGGCGGCTTTTTGTTTTTATTTTTTAACCTCTCAAAGTCGGCTGCGGTGCGGCAATATTTTCTTTTTTTTTTGGGGGGGGGGGGAGGGGGATTGTTTTTTTTGTTGTCTGGAGCTTCCCTAAAAATGCAAAAAAAATAATGTGAACAAAAACGTATATTTTGAAAGCAGGTTTTTCGCCGGAATGAAACATAACCTAAATTCAAAGGTTACATTGTGTGGTCTGTGGACCCAACATCGAGTAAAACAGTATATGTTTAAAAAAATACAAAAAAAAAGAAAAAATCACAATCCGTTCATTTCTGTGTTTTTTGTGTGTAATAAACTGAAAAGTGTGCAGCTTACCTTGCGTTGTTAAAAATCAGTTAAACTAACATGCAATTGAAATGAAGAATGCTAACACTTGGAATTCGCAGTAACAGGCGGAGTTATGCTGGGTTTTCATTTAGTGCATATTTTTATTCATTTTTTTTTCATTTGTCTAGAGCTATATGCTATTGTTAGCTACACACCGTCATGTTCAATGCCAAAAGTAGAGTAGAAAAAAGTACATATTTTGCAAATGGATGCGCGCGAAGTTTTTATTTTTTATTTATGTATTTAACAATAAAAAGAAGTGACGTGACCCGTAATTATTGCCGCGATCGCTTATGAGAAACAATGATTTTTTTTTGCGGCCTTATATTACATTTTTTAACGCAAGTTAAACAAAATGTTTAAATACTACAATGGCTCTTTTTTTCTTACCACCACCCTATGAAATGTTTTACGTTACGGTAGAAGATTTGTTTTTGGAAGTCTAACAAGGTGGAAGAGTGTTTGTTTCAGAGTAAGACCTAAATAATTGAAAACTTGTAGAAAAATTGTCTGAAAAATTGGCACTTCCATTTTCTTCCCCGAACTTCTACGGCGTCAAGGAAAAACAATTAAAATGTACAAATTCAATATAACTAAGGGACCGATTATCATTTATCAGTCTTGCCAAATCGCAAGAATTTTTGTTAGGTTGGTCATACATTTTTTTGGCCCGTCAAGAGGTGGGTCACACAAAAAAAACATCGACCAAACTGGAGGAAAAATTCATGTTTGGCCCACAAAAATGACACGTTTAGCAGTCAAAATTTCAAAAACGCTGTTGTTTCGGGTTTTTTGAAATGCCACGAATTTAAGCTAACCCCCCCATGGGGATTTTAAAAGATTTTGTGTTATTTCTGGCGTCATCCGGCGTATAGATATTTGCACCATAAGGTATTTTTCATGTTGCATGTGTTGATGTTGTTAAGGGCATGGACATACTGATTAGTGCCAATATGCATCCCTTATAGTATAAAAAGTTAGTCTACCCTCATGAATCATGATTTTCGGTCATCCAAAGAATAATTTGAATATTTTAAAGTTGGGTAATACAATTATTGATGCACTTGATAGCAGCACCCTATGTCGGGAGATTAATCATGTATCAGATTGGGCGGCGATTTGGCAGCTACCACTGTCGGAACCAAAATGTTCTACCTTTCATGTTGGGAGACAAAACCTAGCATTGCCATACACCCTACATAGTTTTAAACTGCCTGATGTCTCGGTAATCCGCAATTTGGGTGTGCGGTTTACCTCCGACCTGAAAGCTTCTCTTCACCGTAACAAGATTTGCGCTCTGGCTTTCCGGCGACTGGCTATTGTGAATCGCTGTTTTACTTCTGGGAGTGTTGACACTATCGTTTGGGCCTTCAAGACATTCGTGCGACCTTTGCTGGAGTATGCTAGCCCGGTGTGGTCCCCGTACTTGCTGATGGATATTGACAGGCTGGAGTCTGTCCAGCGAAGGTTCACAAGGAATATTTCCGCTATACGGAAGCTTCCTTCGAATGAACGATTAAGGAAACTCGACCTGGGGCCATTGGAACTTCGACGATTAATTGCTGATTTGGTCCTGACTTTCAAAATTCTGAGGGGTTTCGTCAGCGTGGATATCCCATTGTTTGAGCTTAATAATGTGGCATCGACTAGAGGACACTCACTTAAGCTACGTCTTTTGGGATCCAACCTGGACTGCCGTAGATATTTTTTTTTCTCTTCGGGTTGTGCCGGCTTGGAATTCCCTCACTGAGAGGGTTGTTGCGTCTAACACCGTCGCTGCCTTCAAACGTGGGTTAAAATAGCTGTCTTTCGCCAAATTTTTACGTAGAACTTATTAGCTGTTGGTGTTGCGATGACAGCAATAGATTCCCATTATATATAGAAGTTTAGAATAGGACTGGTGTTAGTGGTTGTATTTGCCCTTTCATTTTCTTAACCACTATTGTGTGGTTAAACTAATTATTATAATATTATTATTATTATACTTGTAAGTCATGGCTAGTTTTCCACTCAATTGGGCACCTGTCGATGCAAAATGCTTTTTTTTTTAAATTAGTCCACAGGAAATCATCATCTACACTAAAAAGGCATACGAAGAGGTTTGGACCTTGGGTGGGAGGGGGGAAGGGGTAGGTTTTTCCGGGCCTTGGGGGGGAGGAGTCTCTGAAACCGCTAATATGCGCGAATCAAGTTTGAGAACCAAGCTGGTATCAAAGAGGGTGAGTCGGAGGTGGGGGGGGGGGAGTACCAGTAATGATCGTTTTACTCGAATTAACCAATGTGGCTGCCCATTTAAGTGCTTTTGTATTTAAATAGTTTACGCGTTACAGCTCACTGCCACGAATCAAGTTCTAAAACTCTTCAAATTTGTTTACGCCGGTTAGAATCAGATTCCTTGGCAACGCTACGGATCAGCATCAGACCCAACACTGCTTGTGGTTTTGCGTGGAACAAGGGAGGTATAGCTAGCTGTGGGTTGATTTTTTTTTTTAATAAATTAAATTAAAGCAAAGTAGTCCACAGCCTTCATAGCGGCCTCTGTGGGTAAAAAGATGAAAAGTTCTGTGAAGAGAACTTAAAGCATATTTTTTTTTTCTAGATGCAAGCCATGGTTATCAGCAATGGCTACTAGAATACTTGGCAAGACTGGTTTCCGTTGTGCGTAAAAATAAATTCTGTCTAAGAACCTGAGTGCAGCTATCTATTTTTGAATCTCTTCAAAGGCTTATTTGAACCCTACTGGGTTTAGAATGTGAGCCTAACTGCCTCTTTCCACAAATCCGCTCAAGGGTAAATGTGAAAGGGCAAATGTGAAAGGGTAAATGTGAAAGGGTAAATGTGAGTGCCAACAAGTGTGTTGGTCAACAATTTTAGCGCAACCACAAAAGTAAATGTGAGTTTGACAAGTGAAAAGATGACAGACTATTGACGACCGGTTTTTAGTGTGCTTTTACAAGTTTGTATGCATTTAACGTTAAAAAAATTGCGATAATTTTGTACACATTTGAAAGATGAGCGATATTATTTCGGAATTATAAATTTGTGCGTAATAATCTGCAACTGGATCGCGAATAAAATCTGTATTTCATTTTTATTTTAGGCTACATTATTTTTCTTTCTTTGAAACTGGAAGTCGTAGTCAATGAAATAATTGCTTTTCTGGCTTTTTAATCAAATCTTATGAAACTGTCAATGGTAGTATTATCTCATTCCAAATAATACATGAAGCAAAAACAGGTTGGAATAAAATCATCTGAGTACATGACAGACATAAAAAAAGGAGGAGAATGGGAAATAATTGAAATAGTTTGACTGTATCCCATTATGAAAACTCGGTTCAACAAATTAATGCACGTTTACCTCGGTGTGTGTAAAAGAATAGTAACGAGACCCCTCCCCCCAACGAACCCAACACCGCCCCCCCCCACCCGCCCCACCCAAGGGACTAACGGTGTGGTCCCCCTTCAGCAACAAAACAATTTTTTTTAAACATTCGAATCCCCTGCGTATCCGACGTAAATTAGTGATGTCCAGACTCGCTGGTGTTTTTTTCCTTATTAAAAAGGAGTGGGGAGATGACTTACTGCATTTTCAATTTCGGGAGAAGAAAAAAATTAAACTTTGAGATGACCTTCTTCATATGGTTGAAATTTGGCCTAACGGGACTTGAAGGATATCAAGATGAAAGTGAAGGACTCAAAACTGATTTATATACAAGAAAAGGATGCTGCGGTGCACTTGAAAAACATGTGTTCTAAATTAAACACGTTTAAGACTCGCCTAGAATTTAATTTTGACTCTAGAACGTTCTGTTAGTCTGTGTATCTATACATCTTAATCTTACTTTTGGTTGCTTAACAACTTTGGAGTGATCATGCATGACCCATGGGTTCATTTAGACCTGTGTGCACCAAAATATTTATTTTTATTTTTATTTGTATAATTACTATTATTACGGATTATGGATTAAGGCTAAATAAATAAACATAAATCACTGTCAGTAATACAAGAAAAATGGGAAATAACCGTCAGCAAAAATCAAATACAATAACGTAGAACTGTAAGCTAGCTTTATTCACTTAAGTTTCATTCAAAGGACGTGACCTAGATTCGAACCAGTGAATCATTCCATCACCAGGTCACTGCCGTAGCGCCTTTATCGATAAGACCACTTCTCCACTGATGGATTTTTATCATTTTTCTTTATGGATTAATGATTACATGGATTAAGACATAAAAAAGTTACTACATAACGTTGATATTCAGCCGTTTTGGGCAGGACTTATTAAATCAGTCAAAGCACAAAAAACTTGAAAGCATAATTAAAATATTTTACTTAATGAGCACTAAATTTGATAATCTTAAAGATTGACTAATCAATAATATTACAGGAACTAAGAAAACCTAAAAAAGGAATTTAAGGAATTCATTGTATTATGTAATTTGGTAAAAATAAATAAAACTATGTGAGATTTTAAAGTTATTGTGTATACATCTTATTTTATTTTATTTTAATTATTTCATGTATTTCTATTTTGGTGCTCTCACACGTTCCACAAGAACTTCGAGCTTGTCTTACGCAATAATTATAATATTATTGTAATCTAAACATCAGTATTTTTTTTAGAAAACCTTGTAAATTTAGTTATTGATAAAGAAATTTGGCCGGCGAATTAAAAAAAAAATCAGGTTATAAGCCCTATTTGTAAAAACAAAAAAGTGAATGACCATAATAATTATATTGCTGTAATAATCCACAAACTATTACCAGAAAAATTGTTTGCATTAAAGGCACCTTTAAGAATAATCAACTTCATTAATCGTTTTAATCTTTTACATAAGAATCAATTTGGCTATTAAAACAAATAAGGTACAATTGATCCTCTGCATTGCATATAAATGACAAAATCACAAAATCATTGAATGAAGGTAAACATGGTGTAGCGTTCGATTTGCAATACATTATAAACACACGTTTAAAACGCACAGAGCGAGAAAATTATTTAAAATAAAACGGTAGTGTGTTTATTACAACACAAACTTTTTTATAAAATTATGTTTAAAATATTTATGTTTATCATGTGCAAAAATAGGCCTACATACACTGCTGCAAAAACACTACTGTGTTTAAGCAAGTGTTTAAGCATGTGTTTTATTTTAAATGTATTTCATGACTGCAACACAACACTCATGTAAATGCTAAATGAAGAGAAATGGACATGAATGCTACAGATTTAGGCTTCTCAGCCACGCTATTTGCAAAACTCTTTTAGGCATACGGTATTTGTTTTTCTGCTAGAAAATGTCTTAAATATGCTTTCTATAGGTGTCTCTAAAATACATTATTTTAAAATACATTGTTTTTTTTTACAGCGTATATCCCAAAAAGCATTAAAATTGCAAAATTATCACTTTCTTTTTAAAGCTTTATCGTTGCTAAAACATAACAAAAAACCAGCTATTTGAACACGCTGCATTAAATTAAAACTCTAAAACCATCGAAACTTGCAACTGTACCAATTCCACACGGATTGAAGTCCAGTATACAATTTATATGATTACCTATTGCTGTTGGTGGGGGTTGAATGTACCTCGGTCACGGGATTAAATCTGACGTCTTCTTGGATGGTAGCCCACTACTCTGACCACTGGACTTGGCTTGGTTTCGTTGTTTGGGGTCCTTGGGAATCCCTCACAACGTTCGCGGTTCGCGTTGGGACTTTTTTTTTTACGTCTGCTTGGCGGAACGGCATAAAAAACGTTTGTTGAAGTGGAAGAGTTTTAAAATAGATAACAAGAACTAAAGTATATGTTGGATTTACAACCGTGAATTTCGGAACTGTTAAATTGGATGGAATGGAAGACAATATCTTGAGAAACATGACCACCTTTGGTTCGATAATTGTACATCTTTCAGGACGATCGAGGAGGATTGGTGGGGAGGGGGAAGAGCCCATGACTGTCGAGGAAATATGTCGGTTAAGTAGGCAAAAAATGGGAATATAGTCAGCAAAAATTAAGCAGTCTAAGAAACTGTAGGGCTGGATTGCAGTAAAGGACCCAGATTTCTTTGATGGTGACAGTGGCCACGCCCGCTAGGCTTCGTAACAAGAGGTAGTGTTAGGCGCTACAAAGTGGTGTCATCCATGTTTTGAATGTGCGTGCACGCCCCCTTGGCGCCAAGCAAGAATGAAAGATCCGCTTCGCCCCGACCTCACTTCACCACGACCCGAGTGTCCCGATTTGGCCGCTAGGGGACCACGTGTCACCATCAAACACGTGCTTGCACGAGACGCCTTTTTAGCCCATCCCCCAAGTGACGTCACAGTCGCGTTACGTAATAATAAGACCGACACGAGTGTTTAGGGTAAAAAGGGGCCCTTTCATTTGATGAAGAAGGTCTCAGATGGAGCGCCATTATCATTCGAAGGCAAATTCTTCTATTTACGATTTTTATATTTAAGTAAACAACACTTCGTAAATACGATACCTATTTTACAAACTGTGCTGATTATCCTGTCATTGGTATTTTAAAAAATTAAGCCACTAAAAGTGAAGGACTATTTTCATTTTGTAAACACCCACGCAGCCTCTAGCTAATTTTTTTAATTTTATTTTTCCGAACAAACCCAGAACGTGATTTGATGTCACAATACAAAACGGCAAATGAGTGAATTTCCGTGTATCTTCACAATACAATCAGAATTAACGCTGGTAAATTTTAATTTATTTTTTAAAAAGTTCTGTTTTTAAATTTTTATTAAAAAATGAACAAAATAATATGTGCTTGTTATACAATATCAGAAGTTGTGCAGTGACAATTCTCATTGTTTTGGTATTTTACTTTAATTAGCACTAGGCCTACAGAAATAAATTAAATAAGCAAATCAGTTTTCCACTCATGCTTAATAAACACACAATATGAGCGAATTGAAACTTAAATAATAAAGGGTTTACACCATAACAACCACAGTATTTTGCACGCAAAACTGTTACGCATAACTGTTCTTGCAGTAGAGTTTACCCCTTTATAATTTTATTTGTTCTCATGTGAGAATTTTATTTGTTCTCATTTGTTCTCATGTGTGGGACTCTGAAGACACTGCAGTGCACAAGTGTACAAACTGAGGCTCCCGCGAATTGTGTAGCCTACTGGTGTGTGAATTGTGTATAGAATGTGTGTAATAGTACACATTCTTGACACAGCTCGCGTAGGCTGTGCACTACTGGAACATAGTACGTGCACAGGCGATCTGCTACACATTGATGTGTAGTGTCAGTCAGTACACAGCATCTCCACAATGTTGATTTTAGCATTACCTGGAGTAATTTGTGGTTTTTAACTATGAATGCTTCATAATGTTAATGGCATTTTATGTTTACAAATTTCCTGGTTTTTAGGCAAAGTATACAAGGTATCTGATGCACCATTTCTGTGTGAATGTTGAATGGATGGATGTTTCTCATAATCGTGTTCTGAGGAAGGCATCGTAAGCATGATGCTGAAATATAAACTGTAAGTCGCGTTTGTGTAATAAATATGCGCCCAGGCTGAGTAATTATTAACACTTTTTAATTTACCTGAGTTAGGCTTACTTTTCTCCATAGGCCTCCATAGGTTTTTTTTTGCATGCCAATCTTGCAATATGACGGCGTTCAAAACCTCTATTCCCATGATCTGCAACTCCCATCCCCACCCACAAACCCCACCCCCACCCAAACCACCTCCCACCAACCGGTCTTTTAATTCCTACCCATCCACAAACCCCCATCCCCACCAACGCCACCGCCACCAACCGGCCTTTTAATTCCGAACCCCGCCCCCCACGGGCCTGACACCGAAACCAATGACGTAAAAGTGATGTCAACCTAAAATTAAACATCTGTTCAAACTTAAAAAACTGAAAATTGATGTTTAATTTTAGTCCGTTACTTCCGTTCAAACTTAAAACTGAAAATTGAACTAACGGATTCGTTGTACTTTAAAATGGACTTTCGGACACTTAAAGAGGACTTAGCCTACAAGTTAAAGTCATATTTCGGTTATTAATAAACACCTACGGAAACTAATTTTCGTGGCCGTCCTGGACCTAAATGTCACACTGCCAAAATGGGGAAATCGATCCGACGATCTTTGAAACCAAAGGGAGGAACTGCTCAGCCATACTGACACGGCTACACTTTTCACCTCAATTAAATAAACCTTTTGAGCGTCGTTCATGACGACAGTATCATTTTTGTTTGTTTATTTTTGGTCGTTTTCTGAAGACATCCACGACTGGTACAACCGAAACTCCATAGTTTATCAGACCCCCCCCCCCCCCCTTAAAAAAGTAAAGAATGTTGACTCACCTGATTTGCATTGTTGGTGGTCACCCATGCGTCCATCATGGGGACTAGGGGTGCGAACGTGGTTGTTTGGAGGTAGGAGACCTTGTAGGTTCCGAGATGGACATGGCCGAAGAAGACCCTCAATAGAAAAGGACCCCGCGCCTGACCCTTGTGCCACGGGGTACTCAAAACCATGGGGCAACCCAGCAGCCAAGCCTATGTGACCGAAAGCATAAGAACCCCCGGGCAGAGAACGTCCCAATCGGGCTAGCACGTGTCCGTGGGCCCCGTAGGTCGGGTCCAGCAGACGGATATCCATGGCCCCTGGTCAGGAGCAGGCCCTAGGACCACGTGCCATACAGTCTCGCCAAGCCTCGAACGCTAGGCCGTGCAGCCAGGAACACCCCCGCTTGGGCCAACCCGCTATCATCAAAGATGGCCTGGCAGAACGCGGGAACCCGAAGCCACGCCCACCCGTCGGCGATTGGTGGTTGGCGAGACGCGGCGCGGCGCCCAATGGAGGAGGGCGAGCCTTAGC
>JAHWFP010023762.1:13917-30355 GCA_023313725.1 Lithobius niger
TTGGCGAGACGCGGCGCGGCGCCCAATGGAGGAGGGCGAGCCTTAGCTCCACCCTTGACTCCGCCCATTTTCGCTCATTCGGGATAGCGAGGGACGTGAAAGGTACAAGGGCGCGAGCGACAGCGCGAACAAAAAGGGCGGCACACCCTTTAATTAAACCAATCTGTTAACGCTTGTCACCTTACAAGCTGACGAGTTATCGCTTCGCCGCCGCCACAGCCACTCGTCGCTGCCCCATCACAATAAGAGTTGGCTTCGCTGCTGCACAGAGCAGCAGCAGTGTTGTTGGTGGATCCTCGACCAGGACGGCAAAAACGATGACGAAAAAATGGAATATTTTCCCCCTTCCTTCTTCCTGCAGAGACGTTGCTTGATTTTGTGTTTTGCTCAATTTAATGGAATTGGTTTTTCGAATTTTCCTGGCCACGTCAATTCGAGAAACTTCCTAATTGACTACTGAAAAACGAGAGAAGACGAGACTTGGCCAAATCTCGAGATATCGTGTCTTGACGTATAAATATGGCATATTGTACGTTTCTGAAAGTCTCGATAAGTCTTTGAGTCGTTTCGAAGTTGATTTATTTGCCGAAATTAATTCCGATGAAAGTGGGGGAAAAAATTAAGTGGTTCTCGAGAGCGGACGCTTGGCTTTTTGCTTAGAGCATGGAATAGTCTATTAAGACCAAGTCTGAAAAACAAATTTCCGATCGCGCGTCAACGCTTTCTTCAAACACTTACTGGATCTGACGATCGTAGTGAATCAGCTCCACTCACATGATCGCGGCGAAACGAATTCAAGAGCTGTTCAGAGTTACTTGGATCTAATGAAAGACTTTGGTTCGATGTCCAGCATTTGCATTCTGAACAGGGCTGAACTATGGCATTAAAAATATTTATATTTTACTTCAAACTTTTTTAAATTTTGTTTTTGGAAAAAAAAAATAAAAGCCATCGCTGGCATCTGAATCTCGAATAAAAAATAAATGAAAAGCCGCACGCCCACATCAATTTGTTTATACTTTTATGAGAACCATTTTATTAACTATTACCGATCTAATTATTAGTGAAGGAATTTCATCCTTATTGACAACTTAACAACGTTGCTTATATTGTTCAACTTAATTGTCTTGCGTCGTTTCACGTGTTACGTACACGTTAGTAAAGCCATCCAGACGCTGGCTGAGCATCAACTGGTAAATGTCCAACCCCTTTTGCTGCGAACATTCGTTGCAAAAACTGAAAAGAAAAGATTCCACGTGCTGAAAATTACTGCAGCTGCCAACAAATTAAAAAAAATAATAATAATAAAACGCGCATTTACAGACCTAAGAAAGCATTCACAGCATTAGCTTGACTAAAGACGCCATTGTTTTTATCTGCATCAAGATGGCCACTCTCGACATAGTTACTAGGCAACGGATAGCCTTTACCTTTAATGAAGCTGCTGTGCTGTCAACACTCGTCTTTCGTAATAAAACTTTTTATTTTGCGATAGCTCTTAAGGTTTAACGCTGCTTAAAATTTAAAATACGACCAATTGTTCGGCACGCCAACTTCATCTAACAGTCATCACCTTCAAACAGCAATCACCAACTCATCGAACGCTGAAGCCCATCAAAGTATACAGTTCGTAAACGCTCGGTGAGTTTTCCGATACCTCGGCATGACGTCATAGCTGAAGATCGTACTGAGCAGAAGGCGGTCTTCGCGCTGAATCCACCGCCTGAAGATGGCAGACCTGAGGTTGTTCTTCTCTAGGATTATTATGAAAACGTAAAGCCACAAATCAGGGAGACTTAGCACACAGATGATACCCACCAAGGTAAAAGAAGGTAACAAGTACCTATAAGAAAACAATGTATATATCAGTTGGTATTTCCATTAACACTGCTTAGTATGTAAGGGGCCCTGATAACGCAAGTATGATGGTGAACATCTTACGGTATTTATGGTGAGCATTACGAACGTGCATCAAATTCCATCATACACATGCATCGAACCTATTCACAAAAGACTTAAGCGATGCACCACTTTTGGTGAAAGCAGTCGTTTTTTGTGTAATTGGTCGGTGAGTTTATAAAGTGCCCAATTTAACACATTTTGTGACGATGACTAAAAATAATAATTAAATCAATTGCGGTGTATGTGGGTTACTCTATGTAAGCAACTTGTGATATAACTGTACATATTAATATAATAGGAATAATATGCACTTTAACCATCATAGAGAGATGCTATGGAATACGGAAGGACAGTAAACCAACTTACACCGTTCCAACACAATTTAAATTTAATATTGTCGCTTCAAGAACTGTAAAAGAGTTACTTTGTCAAGGGCAAGGGCTAGTTTAAAGGCTCCCACTGCCAATGCACAAACCGCAACGTCAGGACATGAGTTCCAAGGTGCAACTTCATCGCGAAACAATTCCGTCTACATTCAAGTCTCAATGTCTGGACTCGCAGCTTGAATGGATGATCACGAGTTGAATTGTAAGTACTGAACTCAAAAAAACGTAAGTCGACCGAAAAAAGTCCATGAACAGGTGGTATTAAGTCTGATGTCAGCCTCTGAAGTTCAACTGGCTCTAGACCCGCCCTCCACTGGGATCTCCGGGGAAAGATCACAAAATCCCAACAGGCTACGGCAACTGATTCCAGGCGGTCAATGTCTTGCAGCAGATAAGGCGACCAGCCTGTACACAAACTGCTACATTTACAGAAGTAAAACAAGTAACATATTAATTATGTTATGCACGTGACTGCAGCAGTAATAAAAGAGGTCGTCGCCTTTGCTCGTGGCTGCATTCTCCCCAAATTGTAGTGCGGTCTGAACATCCTTCCTTTAGCTTAGTTTGAACACTATTCGGCTCTATTTTATATCAATCTAGGCATATAATAATTACGTGAGAGCGTTTATGGCCTCCCGTTACAATAAACTGAACTGGGAGCGAAACAAATCTCTGAAGTATACCTCACGCATCATGTGAAACTTTATATTATTTTGCATTAAATCAATTACGCACTTCCCATCAGTACGTCGCTAATTAAAATGCATCAATTTGATAATTTAACTTTCATCCTTTGACACCAAACGCGAAGCATTATCACAGAATTCGATATTGCGCTTGTCTCAATCTGCACATAGTTATAGTTTGCATTGATTAATTCAGTTAACCATTTATAAATACTTAACATTGCGTTATTTAGTTTCACGTGTATGTAACTACACGTTATTGAAGAGGGAATATTAGGGACTTATACAACAAATCCTTTAAACAGCTGATGTGTACATTAATCGGAATTTTAAATATTTCGTGGATTGACCACGAAACCTAGACCTTGGATTATATGCAGCTTTGTAGGGTCGTCCGACACTCAATAATTCGCAGAAGCGCGAGAAACAGTGCAAGATTTGTGCGAGATGCATCGGCAAGGAGGTGGTCATTTTTTATAACGTGATGCCTATATTACGTCATGAATGACGTCGTTGACTCGATCGGCGCCATTTTTTTGTGTCGATTAGCGCCATTAGCACTTTTCGACACAAAGCTGGACCAACAAACGAACGAACAAAACCGAACTCGTTTGATGTTTAAGATAAGGTTTAATTGATCCGAAGTCAAAACAACAAAGGAACACAATTAAACTTATCTGTAAGGTTTCAGATACTGTAGTGCTGCTGCATTGTTTATAGTCCACGTCGGTACACCTTGAATCTGTCGACAGAAGACTTCTTTGTGTTGAGTCGTTTGGACGACAGTCAAAATATGCGTTGGAGTAATGTCATCCTCGAAATCATTAATTAAGGGTGGCTGTTAAGCACTGCAAAAAATGAGACTTCTACAAATAGGTGAGTAGAGGGCCTGGGGATCGAAGGACACTAAGTAATCTCCTCTCGCCCATTTAGGAAGGGTGTCTCATTCAATATTTTCTTTATGTACCGAGGCATTTTTTACTTTGAACTTTCTCTAGGTGCTTCTTTAAGAATGGGGGCTACGAAATCAGTGATGCTTGAGATGATGGCTGACTTGTCGATCATGATGATTCGAAATGGGTAATATTTCTGATGTGTTTTACACGTCATGAAGATGCGTGGGTGGACAGGGAACTTCTCCATTTTAGTTTGTTTTCTCCAAGTGTCCAATAGCTTTGTCCCTAATAAGCTGGTTCAAGCATTTATTGACTGTCTGTTGAAATTCATCAACTGGAGACCCTTTAAGTTCGCAAAACATAGATTCATTCCTCAAAAGTGTTTTGTTGTATTCAAAATTGTCCAATACAACCCACACAAGCCTTCCCCTCCCCCCCCTCTAAATATATACCATCAAATACTTGGGTACTTAACAAATCCAAGCACAGCATTTTACCCAATGAAGAGCGAGTACTGTGGAAAGACCTGAAATTTTCCATCTTCCAACTCCTGAAAAATGTGCCCAAACTTTGTTGCGGGTTTTGAAACTGGAGATAGATTGTTACCTGAAGCAGACAGTGTTAGACACGCTATGAAATCCAAAATTGTAACGTGGGTCAAGCAGAAGTCCAATTTCATGCGGCATAATGTGTCAGAAGAGGAATCTCAGGCACTCCGCAACTGGCGTACTAACTCTAGAATTACCATCATCCAGGGTAGGTAAACATAATGCCGTGATTGTATTGGACGAAACTGAATACAACGAAAAACTATTGAAGAATGGATTTATGTTTTGTGTAGCCTACTTAAAGGATCTCAAGTTGATGAATTTCAACAGACAATCAATAAATGCCTGAACCAGCTCATTAGGGACAAAGGCCTTGGGCACTTAGAGAAAAGAAATTATGGAGAAGGTCCCTGCCCACCCACACATCTTCACGACGTGCAAAACACATCAGAAAGATTACCCATTTCGAATCATCATAATCGCCAAATTACTCATCACCTCATGCATCAATGATTTCGTAGCCCACATTCTTAAAGAAGCAATAAGAGAAAGTGCAAAGTAAAAATGCCTTAAACGAGACACCCATCCCACATGGAATTGAGGAGGCAACTTCGTTTACATCGATGCCCAGGCCCTAGCCCATCTATTATATGTTACCAGAAATTCTTTCTTCTTTCTCATGAATTTGACTTTATTCCCCCTAAGGCTCTGTTTGCCACGTTGGTGTCTAAAATCTACAGGAGAGCTTATTCGTGTTCCTTTGGTATTTTGACTTTACTTACCGAAACCTTACGTTAAACATCAAACGATTGCGTTTTTGTTGTCTAATAGGTTCATGTGTCTCTTAGTCTTTAAGGAAAATTGGAAATTAGCCAACAGCGAAAATCATACACGAGAAATAAAGTAGTTCAGTAAGCCACTTTTATGCACTTAACGTTTCGTCGGAGTGGCATGACCCGGATTCGAACCGGCTACCCAGTTCGCCCCCAGATCACTTGCATAGCGCCTTAATCGCTATGGCCACATCCTCCACTGGCATAAAGATAACTCACTGAACCCGTTATTAAGGTCACAACCGTGACCAGGGCTCCATTCGACCGAAATTCACTCGGCCATAGACAATTGAGAGGGAAGACAAATCATACACTCACAAGGCTCAAAAAAGGAGAAATAAATTTGCCTAATTTCCAATTTCCCTTAATATTATTTCCAGCGATTTAAGTCTTTATTTCTCTTAGTCTTTGTCAAGAAGAACTCTCCTTATTTATCAGTGGAAAAAGCAACAATACTGCACTCGTGTTGTTGTTGTCGTGCTACATAGCCTAATCGTGTTTTCGTGTTCACTGTTACTAAGCCAAATATATTGTTCATTGTTCATATTAATTAAGCAGAATGCAGATATGTGGAACATTTTTAGTCGATGAGCTCCCATTTCAACGGAGCGTGTCAGTGAATGGGCCCTTGACCCTGGAGTCCTTGTTGGGAGTATGGCCTCACATGGTCGTGAAGAAGGCCCTACGTTCAGTGTACGGTATCTTTTGTCAATCTGTCAGTAAATAGTTTTTGGTTTATAGTTTTTAGTTTATTTGTTCCGTATCTTCTTGTGTATGGACTTGGTGTAGTTTCCTTTAGGGGCTGGTGAGATTTTAAGTCAATGCTTCCAATGAACCAAACCAAACCTGTAACTCTGACTTTAAAATAGAATTGAGGTTGATTGGTAATGCTGAATTTACGCTTCCCCTAAACCCCAAATGACCAAAAGGCATGTTCCTCGATTAAACTACAGCTATCTGCATGGTAGAATTTATTTTCGTGAAACTAGTAGTAGCACCTAGTAATTAGGCAAATATCAACGTTATTCACACCTTTTTTTTTTAACAAAAAAACGTTAAGCTGTGTCACTATTGTGACTTTTATGTCTTCAGGTGACCAAAGTCTCTTGATAAAAACCGTTCAGCTTTTCCTAAGTCGCATTGTTATTTTTCCTAACATGCCTGAAAACAGCCAAAAAACCTTAAATAAAAAATAATAAAAAAACAAGTGTCTAGTGGTCGCCATCTACACACATGTAGTTTTAATTGTACAGGATAGACGTTAATGTCATCGTTCTATCTTGGCGGGCGACACACTAGCATGTGTCTTAACTAATCGTGCTCACTTCCTTCGTCCCTCTGATTGTGCTTTAAAATCAGAACAAGTGCTTGTTTTGTTTTTGCTTTTAGGTAGCACGAACCTAAACTGGGTTATCTGCCGACAACATCTAGCTAAGTGTCCCTCTCATCGTCTAGAGTGACATAGATAACCCAGTTTGTATTCGGCTCCATTAGGAAAAACAACAACAACACTTGTTTTGTCTACAGTTGGGTAGATAACCCTGTTTAGGTTAGACGCCCTTAAGTATAAACAACAATCACATTAGTACTACATGGAAAAATATGATAAATAAGCGACTATTAATTTTACCAACTTTACAATTTTCTCTAGGCTTTTGAAGAAACAATTTACAATAAGAATATCGTAAGGAGCTGGCATCCAATATTTTCACCAAAGCAAAACCATAAAACTACCTAAAGGAGTGATATGATACAAATCCCTATAAGGATAAAAGGACCCATCAATCCCTTCAAGTTCTCGACATATAAAGTAGTGATATCAGAGCCAAAATGGCAACCATAGAAGTTTCCCATCCAAATCCTGATCACCGTCACTCAACCTTAACTGATAGCTCGGTTAAGTTAATGTTTTCGGTTGTTTTGTGGTGGATTTAAGAAAACTGGCTTTGGGGAAAGAGCCTTAAAAGACCCCATTTCTTTTCCTTTCCGAAATTCTGAGTACCTTTATTTATTTTTTGGCTGTCTGGTATTGCTGTCTTCTACACTACTTGGTCTTGGACTACGTGGCTAATGCCCCCGGAAATAGAATTGACAGCCGAAAAGGGCCCATGAAGGCATTTTCACCAGCTCGAGGACCCGGGGGCCTTCGACCTTTTCTGTTTCTCAATTGAATTGAATTGTTTTATCGTATTTGTGACTTATCTAAAATTAATGAACTAACTAAACTAACATATCGTGCTTACTTCTTTCTGTTTTACAATCAAAGGGGTGATGTAAAGCAAAGGGGTGATATAAAAAACTTCATAACGATAAAGGGCCCCATGAAGCTCACTAAACCTTAATTTCCACCTCGGTGATTATCAGTTAACTTAAGTTTCACAGTTCGGACCACAAACTTGGTGGCAACCATTTTAGGTCTGATATCACTACTTTATACAGCAAAAACAGTATTGGTCCTTTGCCTATGGAGTTTTTGTATGGTTATTATTTCAGCTATTGGTGTGTTGGCACATTATAACCTTGATCACAAGCCATTTAAGTAATATTTTCACCTGTAATGGTAAAAAAAAAACAGTAAGTAAACCATTAGCATAAATTTTGAAATTTGTTTTCAAACTGACCGGGTTGGGAGGGGGGGCAGGAAACAGCTTTCAGTATTAAACTAGTTTATGCGCAGAATGTGCCCTGAAAGGAGGGCAAACCCAAGGATTAGAACCGGCAGACCTCCAATCTAGTTGTGTTGACACGCTGTCCAGAAAAAGGCTGGATTAAATCCCATAGCTGCTGAAGGTTCCATCACATGACAGGTTCGACCAATAAGACAAATTTCTGTTCAACGTGCCTAGAATATCGTGCAATGAAGCTGGAGACGACAATGCGCCAACGGGCGGATATTTTCGGCATGAAAATTTGAGACACTGTCATTTAGGCTGTAAATAGATTGGAGCACGTTTTTTCAGAGTTAATTACGAAACGTATAAGTGCGCAACTTTCCCTGCAAAGTTTCAACTGTCAGCTATGTTTCAAAATTAAACATACACTTCTATCAGCTAATGTCAGGGTTCCTAGTTACTTTTAAATGCCAACCTGCAATGCCTCTGTCTACCAATACTGTGGCGGTCCCAAAACGTTCAAATTAGTGTCATCACTCGTTTTCAATAATTAATCCTGAATCCAGTTTTTTGTTAGTACCAGGTGCGGAACCTGCATTTAAATGATGCCATTGTCTATTATCAGCTTACAAATTAATGGAATGTTTCGAAAATAACTCAAGGTTCCTGAAAACCGTGAAGTTTGTAAAACACACAAGACGCTATTAATCCAATAATGCAATAAAAAAAATCTCCCTGCTGCACAGACTTTTTTTTAAAGGCTGGTGAAACAAATTTCTTTTGTAAGTGCTCTGAAGTTGTCTGTTACTGAGTTCTACAAATCACCTCTTTTTTAAAGTTAGTATAGCTTAGTATGCCTTAGTACAGCTTTCCTGCATGACTCAGTTTCGCAACATTAGTACAAACGTACTAAATGTTGCAAATCTTTTTATTTTTGCTGTTATTTACCAAGCAGGAAACGATTTTGTTCGGGAAATGCACTCGTGCTCATGTCTCTGTGGCGTGTTAAAAATCCTAGGTATATCCCAGCAAAATTGCCCCTCTTGCTCCCGAGATAACCTTAGCAGTTTGAAGAGGACGTTAATTCGGCTATTTCCCTTTTTTCATTCACTTAAACACTGTAAATGTTGCAAATGTTATGCTCAGGATTCACGAAAGTACGGAGGAGGTCATCCTATTAACAGTAAAATTTGGTAAAATAAATAAACCTTGATTTCCGGTTGTTGCTTGAGCAGTTTGTTTTCTTTTGTACCCGGTAGAAGTTAGGGTTAGCCTAAAATTGTTGTCTATAGTTCTGTTTTTGGTTCATTTTGGGTCTTGGGTTCATACAAACTGAAAAATAGTCGAGTGACACCATGTCATCCTTGAGTATTAATTCGCATAAATTAGTATAAATTGGCCATTCAGCCTGTGAGGAAGAGCTTTTTTAGTGTAAGGGTAATCCGAGCATAGAATGCCCTCCCAGAGGAGGCTGTACAGGCGCGCTCACCGTTTTAAATTTTTATTGGGTGGGACTTGTCTCCGAAAATTTCTGAAGAGGCCTAATTTTGTTTTTAAACCATGATTTACGTTTTAAATTGTGCAATCCTTACACGAGTTACTGGGACGAGTTTAAGTGGCTTGCTTCTAAACCCTACTAGCTCCCAACCACTCCTGTGGTTAAATTTATTATTATTATGAATTTTATTATTATTATTATTTTATATTTATTAACATTGACAATTGGTTTTTTCCAAACTTTTAACTCCGATGCTTTATTTTATTTTTAAAAGAAACGTTGACAATGATAAACCCTGCTTTTCCCTTCACTTGTCCCTCACGTTTGGCGATGCCATCGGGGACCATTGTGTCCCTGGTAGGTCTTACTTTGGTGGTAAGGCATTCGTGACCCCAACCCTACACCATTCAACCCTTCCTTGACAGCCGGGCAATCGTCTTCGTTTTAAACTTTTAAACTGTTTTACTTTTATAATTTATAAATATATATATTTTAGTTTTAACATCGGATGGCAGTCAGTGGCCACCATGTCCTTGCCACTCCGGTTGCGTTTGCAACAAACCTATATTATTATTATTAAAGATGGCGTCCAAAATGGCGCTCGATTCTTACTCAATTTTGGCCTTTTATGCAAGAACCATTAGTTATATACAAAAAAGGTCAAGGGCAGCAATTTCTTACAGCTCACCAGAGGGAGTTAGCTGCCTTTCTCCTCCTAAATCCAAGATTAGACTATAACGAACGAAAGCCCCCCTCCTCCCCCAAAAAACTGTTGTGAGCGGTTTTAAATATAGAGGCTTCAAATTTTACAGAAGAATCGTATTGAATTTTTTTATGTTCTGTCATGTATGTTTTCAAAACACCTGTGTTTCTTCTTCCCATGAAAGACACGAAATTAATGCAAAACAGTCGAGAAAGTAGACACTATGCAGATATTCTTGTTCATTTTGGTATTTTAAAAAAAAATTCATATGTATAAGAACCGTTTCCGATGGGTGAAATTCGGTATGAGACCTTCTTTACAAGAAAAAATACCGTGAAAATTAAGAGCAGTCAAGCTTTTAGCTCAATATTGTTGATCAATGGTGAAAGTAACGATTGCTTACTATAACTTGAAAGAAACCTCAAAATTAGCAGCGAGAATTATTATAAAAGCATGAAACCTAACAGGAGGGTTGTTATAGCGAAATATGAATGTCAAGCATTGTAGGCATTATATTGGCTTGGATTTGACGTGACTGAACCCGGCTAAACTGGCCCCCATAGATAACACATATTAGCCGCACACGCAATTGGCACCAAAATCAAAAATCAAACCATTAAGCTGAAAGGAAGAAAATACGAAAAATAAAAATAAAGTGTGGCCTGGCCAGACCTCGGAGGTCATGACTAAAAAAAAACATAACAATAAAACGTTAGACTTGCGTTGTCAAGGGCGTTGCTAAGCACTTGTTGCTGAGTGTATCGATGGGCAAGATGGCGCCAATATTACGAAGATGTGTTCTACCTATCATCCTATGCTCATCATCACTTTTACGTTATACTTGCGTTGTCCAGGGCGTTGCTAAGCAGTTTTAAGTTAAATGCCAGCCCCGTTTTCAAGGATCATCATTATTTTTTAACAGTTGCAATGGTTTTAATTTATTGTCCGAGTGAACGAAGTGAACGAGGTCCCGTTTTAACTCGAAATTTGGGCACTATGCTATGTTTGCCTGTCTGTTTGTGTAGTATGCAGTTATGGACAAATACATGAAAGGATTCGAACGAAAGTTGGTAACAACATTCTTTGAATTACGGCTTAACGACATAGCACTTGGTTTCTTTTAAATAAGAAACAGACTAGTGTTCACTCGAACATAACGAACTATAATTTGAAGTCCAATTCCAGGGAATAAGGATTGTTTTTACTCACTGGTTACATCAGAAAGTGAACGCAATTTATGTTTGAAACGCGTCATGTTTGTGTATGTATGTATGTGTGTGTTTAATTTCTATAATTCAAAATACAGGGTTTTTAAATTTCATTCGTCTGTGTTTGTTGTTTTATAAACGGTGTTCAGTTAATTTGTTAGCTTTTTTCGCTTCTTTTTTATTATCATTGCTACGGTCTGATTTCTAATCGGTATGTTCATTCTCTGCCCAATTTTGTTTGTAAAAAAAAAAAGCATTAGAAATACATATTTATGTCCATAATCCGTATTACTTGGTGGTCTCACACTAGCGTGTGTCTATGTTTATCGTGTATCTGCTCAATTCTACAGTTGACTCTGCACTTGCAGGCAATTGTAGCTTGGAGCCAGGAGCTACTTTTCTCCCTTGTAATGGCAATATTCCGTCCTGCCTATACGGCAGTGACATAACGTAGTATTATTGTACATAACTCTATGGTGGAGCCAGTAACTGGGTTAGCTGCATGGGGCACTGGAGGAGAAAAAGAAGGGTGTCTTACTGAAGCCAATGCTATTAGACTGGATTTCTTAAGCCTATCACGCGTGATTTTTTTTATTGGAGAAACCAACGTTTTTTTTAAGCCTAAGAAATCCACTCTCAAAGCACTGGCATGACTAGTAATGCCGTTGTTTTCCCTGACATTTTTAATCTAGTGCCACTTGTAGTTATGCCCTCCAGATGCTGTCTCGTAGGCAATATGACGTCACTTGACGCTGCCCTATAGTGAGTAAAGCATGGGAAAACATCAGCTCATCCTTTATTAAAATTAGAATGGTACTTATTTATCACAAATTTAACGTAAAACGACTAAAGATAATTTAGTAATGCAGTGAACATCGTATCTGTCGTTTACTATTAAAAACCTCACTCCTGGTACGATGCAAACAAATGCGTGCGTCGTGTAAATGAGCGCCGTTAAGTCTACTCTCCTAAATTAGGCTATAAAAAGCAGGTTGTCGAATTCGGGCGAGAAATATTAAGTGGATTTCCTCACAAAATTTCAAGACTTGTGTTTGAAATCTCTACTAGTTAACAGTACGCTTCCTTGGCTAAATTACGTATAAATTAACAACTATATAAACGAGAGTGACATCCCAACGTCATTCACCGTCGCCCACCCTCGGGCTACTGACTATGAATTATATAGAGTATTCGCGCAACGATTTCCGCGCAGGCCTTGCATTGCTTCATTTAGGCTGCATACAACAAACGTTCAATTTGCTTTAGCAGCTCAAACTTCCTCGGTCTGCACTGCAATATTACACAATATTTTTTAAATACCCTAAATTTAAACGTAAAATAAACTTTTAAAGAGGACATGCACGTTAGCTTCTGATTTCACACGCAAACAAGCGACTAGTCAGCGCCACTCAAAACAACAACAAAAAATGCTATGCAAAAAAGCGCACTCTCAAACTGTTTGACAATTTGAGAGATCTAAATTTCGTTTCTCACCATTATTTACATTCGTTTGATTTCACATTGCATATCAGTAGTAAGAAATTTCCAGATTTTAGGTGGTGCTGAATAGTGCCTCAAGACAACGCAATATATTAAGAAATGTGCAGACTGAAACAGCAGTATTATGCAAATAATTCATTTCACAAGCTTATTAGCCTCTTTGGCTGGCTAAAAAAGAATGGCATTGTTTGTAAACCTGGCTTCGTGTCCATTGCTTGCCACAACGCAAAGCCATGTCTTTACGGACTGTGACTGAAACAACAGTATCGCTAGAATTGCCACATAGCTCGAAATTAATTCAGAAGACTTACTGCGCTCTGTTTGCCCCAAAATGGCATCGTCTAATTAAGCCAGAGTTAAGAAACAGTGAAATAACAAAATGCTTTTGATTTGCCGTCAGTTAAGCAGCTTACTGCCCAAAAAAAAGTTTCCGGGAGAGGGAGGGGGCGGGGGAGCATTTCACGTCTTATCCAAAATGCCATATCCAAGCCTCCATTAAGAGCTGAAAAAAGTAATTTAAAAACAAACTTAATGCCCCATCCCCTGGAAAGCAAACAGACTGCAACTGACCAAGCTGAATAATCGAAGAAAAATATTATATTTTTAATATCTACATTAATAAAAACCAGTTGAAGTGTTGTAAAACGGCCACCCTACTCAGACGGACACTGTCTTATAATAACAGTAACAATGCTGCGTTGATTCTTCGTTGATTGTCAACAACAATGTCTTTACAAACATGCACACTACCTCTGGATGGCAGCACTCAGCACGGTTTACACTACCTCGATCTCACTGGATGGCAACACAGTTGTCGCCAACACCGCCAGATTGGTACTTTTCAACCTGACTAGAGATTGCATTACGATTGACGATTGCAAATAAACGGCTTAAAAAAGGAAAACGCGGAATTACGGAAGGAAAAGCACCAACTGGACGCAAAGATAGCGTAAAGCGAGTTTCTGCACAAAACGAAAATTTACACAGTCTTATAAAACGCCTTGAATCAGAATTAAACAAAGAAAACAGCCTAAACTTCAATTGTCCCGCAAGTCCTTCAGTCAACACTTACCACGCAAGTCCCGCAATCGACTGTTACCGCGCAAGTCTCGGAGGGCGACGTTTCGGATCTACTGGATGAGCAGTTTGAAACGAATCATTCGACGCCTACGAAGAATTGGTAACAGCAGCCACCAATAGTGAATAAGTGGTAATCCCAGCCACCAATACTGAAGAATTAGTAACTCCAGCCACCAATACAGAAGTAACTGAAGCCACCAACAACAGTTAAGAAAATTGTGTTAAACTCATGTCACCACGCCACGTTTTTTTTTTTTGGGGGGGGGGGGGGATTTTTGTTTCTATATTGGAACAAATACATAAGTTTTCCCACGATCACTCATCCCTACTTTTTCATGTTTCAACCCTGCACTCTTCTCCTTTCCTCCCCAGCCCCTCCCTCCCTTTCCTCCGCCATATTGTCTGCACTGTGAAACACGCCGTCAGCTCCCGGGTTGTCGTTGTGGACAATTCAAATAAAAGTATTAGTGAAACTCGGTTAAATATTGAGAGAAAAAAATGACAAAGCCAGCGGGCTAAAGGTTTCGCCTTTGCTGTATAAAGGCGTATTTATTTATTTACGATAGAAATATTCATATGAAAATGAATGGAGTCTAGGTCAGAGGTCATCAGCGTTTGGTAGCCAGTGTGCCAAACTGAAACCGTAACTTTTAACGGATAAAACAATGCTTCACGTATAAACAACTTAATATTAAACCGCTGGCTAAAGGTTCTGTCGCTGTAGATGATTAAAATTAAAGGATTAGTGAAACTTAGTTAAATATTGAGCAAAATTGACAAAGCAGGCTGGCTAACGATTTACACTTGGCTGTACAAAGGCGTATTCATTTCCGGTGTACAAAGGCGTATTCTCTTTATTTCCGGTGCAAAGATACAAATGTTATGTAAGTGCATGAAGTCCGGAGCAAGGGAGGCGCTGATTGAGTGAGCGAAGCGAACGAACGTCAGCGTTTCCTAGCCAGTGGGCACAAAAAGAGAGACGGGTTACACGCCTTTGACAACAAACACATGAGAAAGCAAATCGCCCCAATGTTTTAAACGGTGTATCGAACACCACCTGGGCATAGCTCGGGCTTCAGCTAGTTTTCTTATATTACTGAAAAAAATGTAAAACTGAGCTAACTAATTTTATTACATTTTTTTTAGATGATTGATCGTTCCTATTTTAACTCGTTGGCATCCACTATTTTGAGATGGGAGAGATAAGTTTAGGCTAGATGGGAATGGAAGGAGTGTGTTGTGTTCACGTGTGGGTTGCCTCAGTCACTATAGAGGGACTGGATGGTCAGTCTGATTGCCGGTATTTCTGGGTACGACCTACTTCCGAAATGACACCTGTCATTATTCGTCTTCTAAAAAAAAAACTATTAGATGACGAGTGGGACGACTTATCCGGAGAAGTTCAAGCGGAAAAACCAGGATGTTCAACATGCCACAATCGAAATAAATACTCACTGCAAGCTGTAACAATGGTAAACCATAGCAATGAAGCGTTGAGTTGATTGTTGGCCTACTCTGACCATGCATTCAACCACAAAATGAAACCAGATGACGGAGATTGATTGTTGCAACTGATCATTTTACTCATCTGTCGTATTGTACTATCGACAATCCACGATCCACTATATGCCCACCCATCATTCACCATTGACCATCTGCCATCAACCATCTGCCATGTTCCATTTACCATAGGCCATCTACCATCGACCATCTACCATCTGCTATCTACCATCAAACCATCCACCATTGACCATTCATCATTGACCATCTGCCATGTACATCGATTATCTACCACAGACCAATGACTATGTACCATCGACCAAATACCATCGACCATCTACCAACCACCATAGACCTTCGACCATCCACCATCCTCCATGTACCATCAACCAGTGACCATCGGTCATCGACCATTCGACATTGACCATCCACCATTGACCATCCACCATCCATCGACCATCGACCATCCACCATCCAGGATCTACCATCGACCATCCACCATCCGGGATGTACCATCGACCACCTACCATTGACCATCCACCATGTACCATCTACAATCTATCAACGACCATGTCCCATGAACCATGTACCATCTACCATCTACCATCAAACGTCCGCCATAGACCATCCACCATAGACCACCTACCATGTACCATCAACCATGTACACTACCATCAACTATCAATCATCTATCATCGACCACCTCCCATTGACCATCTTCCACTGACCATCCACCAACCATTTACCATCAGCCATTTACCATCTACCATCGACCACCAACCATCCTCCATCGACCGTCCACTATCGACCATCCACCATCAGCCATCCACAATTCAACAACAACAAGAAATGGCCATATTGTGGACGCCGAACGGTTCGATTGTTGCCATTAAAATTTGTAATGCAATGAAATAGTTACGACACGACCCCAAACTCCGAATTTTTTTGGTTTATGTCAATTCTGGGCAAAACTATGTGATTTCAAAGTTAGAGGTTTAACATGGAAGTTCATGTTGAGGCTTACCTCGTGGTCCTTGATAATTTAAAATTGTCCGTTTTGAGTGCCGTACCGTTGTTATCAAGAAA
>JAHWFP010023764.1:0-11763 GCA_023313725.1 Lithobius niger
TTTTTTTTTTCGACAAGATAACTGAAATTTCTCGTCCCTTGGCTCCTCGGCAAAATGAATTCAATCCAAAATAAATAGTCGGGTACATAAAATAGTTACTTTGATCGTGTGTGTGTTACTGTAATATGTGTTGTTCTAAAATTCGAGATTTTTTCTTAAGGCAAACAGCCAAAAAATAAATAAATCGAAGAAAAAGCAGTAATGAGGTAGAAAGTGAGTCAACAATTTGTAAAGATGCCAAAGCTTGAATACGCTATCCCTTTATATTATATATATATACCATTAAGTACTGAATGGGGAGCGCAAATTTAATTGGAACTGTACCTGTACGTCCTAAACGAAGGTAGCTCGATCGTAAATAATGATTGGTTTAGTTCAGCCATTACTGCTTTTGTCGGGATAATACAATTCTACTGAGGGACATTACGAAAGAGGCTAATTGCAAGCCTAAAGAAGACCCTCTTCTACTGCAACGGTGTAGGTTGTTACGTTACGTGAAACCTTGTACCACAAACTAATTAGTAAAGTTACAAGATGAAGAATGCCAAATCTGCAGCTAACGAAACCTGCGGTGAAATGCCACCGTCCTAACATCTGGGAGATGCAGTGAAAGGCAGTTAAAAATCCAGTTTTAACTGGCCGGGAATCGAACCTGTGGTCTTCTGATTACATGTTAGTCGTTATCTGAGTAGTGTTGCAGTAGCTCATGGCAGCGGTGCCGCTGTCTTTTTTTGAAGAGCAACTCTTAGGGATTGGTCAATACTTATGGGGGGGGGGGGAACTGGAGGAAATGAAAAAGTTACCACCAAATTTTCGATGTTCTCCCCCTCCTTCGAGACATTCAAGAAAAATCTTGCCCCTCACCCCCTACCTTGATCCAAAAATAATGTAACCGGGTCCCCCTCCAAAAAAAATTCGTTTTTCGTCTACCTACTGATACTAGTCCGTTTTTATAAAAATGAAGCATTTACTTCGAAGTAAAAGGCAGAAGTAAAAGGTAGCGGTCGGAAGTAAAAGGTGAAGTAAAAGGTTTTCCTTCATTCGGTATTCATAATCTCGACCTTTTCCTTGCAAGTAAGTACTTCAAATGAAAGAAGTAAAAGGTACCGAAGGTGTGTTTTCAGACGTACTACAACAAATTCTAACTTGCAGTATGGATGTGAGGCACGTTCAATTGTTTAATTTGTTCATGTGTTTCAGTGTTGAGAACTGAATTGAAGTGTTGATTTGTCCAGTGCAAAGTACTTGTACAAGTTGCGTATAAGATTGTCGTCAGTAAGTGAAAGTGAAAACCTACATGGAGGTGAAGATACCACCTCCGGAATGAGCATTTCGGACAAGGTCCGCGAACACCCGGTCCTGGAAAAAGCACAATCACACGAAGGCTAAAAAAAACACATCGACAATATAATTAATTGGTCCACGACTTGGTAGCTCCCTTTATCACAGGGTAAATGTGTCGTCCTACATGTCGGTGATTCCAACCCCTTATTATGATACTATGGGAGCGACTATCGTGCTCCTTGAGCGTGACCAGTATATATTCTGGCCTATTTTGGGCGGATTTCGACCACAGCATGTTGATGAGTTTCCTGGTTCGAATCTTCAGATTTTTCCTTATCTCTTAACACTTTGTTCTGCTTCTAAGCTGAGAATAAGATGGGTGGTGCAAAAGAAATGGTTGCCAAAAAAAAAACTGAAAAAAACTAAACATAGGAAATTTCTGAAACTACGTATGGATGTAAAAAATGTAACAAAGTTATACAAGACATTACCTTTACTCGGAGATATTGGACGCTTCCACATGTTCACTTGGCTTAACCGTCCTTCAAACTCATTCTTACTTTCGAATACACCATTGGGAGAATCTTGATACTGTCCCAAAATGAAGAATCAATGTCCGGATTTTCTAATACTGTTAATACTGTTAATACTGTCTAATGCCAAAGTGGCGTGCTCTCAATCCATCGATGTAAAAAGTAGCCATTCCAGTAAACGTGTGTCTGATTCCCAATAGGCGGAAGAGCTGAAAACGCCCTGCTTTTGTCCGCCGATGTACAAATAACTGGCATAGAGG
Source organism: Lithobius niger (assembly GCA_023313725.1). Lineage (NCBI taxonomy): Eukaryota > Metazoa > Arthropoda > Chilopoda > Lithobiomorpha > Lithobiidae > Lithobius > Lithobius niger. The sequence continues at coordinate 2,078 of JAHWFP010023764.1, forward strand.
TTATCAAATTCCAAAAAAAAATGCCATTATCTGCGTTTGTCTCTTCCTGTGCATACGAGAATAAATCTCCCGTATCCATTCCATATTATCCCTTGTCCTTGAGCAGGACAGATAGTGACGCTTTTCTGAAAACATGGAATAAAATAATACCTGATTTCTTCAACGGCACCAGAAGGCAGCACGTGTTACGTTCTCGTAGCAGGCGAAACTTGAAATAAAAAATGGCGGCACCATTACCATGGTAACCATGGCAATTACAGCGACAGTACCTTCGGAAATTGACAAAATACTCGTGCGTAGGCTACAGCCGAAGTTGAAGAACTTATTCTGTGTTTGATTCAAACAGTATTCAGGTCGTTACAGAAACGTGACCAAGGAAACGTGACCACGCTTCTCGGATCATAAAGACAGGCGTTATAGACTTAGAGCCACTCGTCCACAACCCGTTTTAAAAATTAAATGTTGGCATAAAAAAAGTAAAACTTAATCAGTCACTTCTGATCTCTATCTTAAAAATTATTTTAATGTCCTAATCTGACATGGGTTTTTTTCAAAGGATTAATTTTGCATTATTATGATGATCAGTTTCGATCCCCATGATGCTTTGCACTTCCTGTTACTTGACGACAGCACCCTCTGGTGGTAAATCGTTGAAATCAAGTACTAGTTTCATCCAAATGTTTAACGTTGTCAGAGAAAGAGCGGCATTGCCTGTATATTTGTTAGACTTAGTTATACATATACAAGACAGCGACTGTAAATAGAAGCTCAATCCCATTCGAAGCCGTGTTAATCAAAAGAGAGTCGACCTGCTAACTACAAACAGTTTTCAAGCCAGCAAATAGCCATACAAAGTCTGCTAGATTCTGGAAATAAATGGTTCGGTATTTATTTCCAAATTTTATAGTGGTTGTAAAATCGCCTGGAAATGACTTTAAAATTGCACATAATTGATCCGAAACTGCTGTAATGTGGGGAAATTTGTTTGGAATTATTACCGTTGATAATTTGGGCTGCCAGACCCACTGAATCATCCGAACGCATGTCTCATCACGTTTGACAGTCATAACACGTGACGTACGTAAATGTTTACGTTTGCACGAACGATGAACAACTGTTTTGATTCTTTAATGTGAATTGAAATCATAAGTTCGCTACGTATATTGATATATTTGAAAAAATGTTAAATAAGTATCTCCCATCGCAGAAAAATATTCCTTTTTCTATTTTTACTGTGAGGGTAACTTCTATTTAGACGTAAAAATCAATTCATTTTTTACTTATAAATAGAAGTTACCCTCGAAGTAACAAGAATTTGTGGTTACTTTTAAAATTACTTCCTTGTTGACTTCTATAAAAAGTACTTCTGTTTTTACTTCCGCTGCAAATGTAAAAGTTACTTCTAGTGTTACTTCTATTTTTTCTTCTAAACTAGATTTAAATGTTACTTCCGTTTTTACTTCTACTTTTCCTTCCATTGTTACTTCTAGTTTTCCTTTCATATGATGCAAAAGGTAATTGTATTTTAACTTTTGAAGCAGATATGGAATTGGCTCGTTGGTCATATCTCATTTTGCCAAAAAGAAGTCAGAGCAGATTTCTTTTCAAAGAAACAAAACATGACCGAAAAGCGACTTATTTCATAGCTGCTGTAAAAATCAAACTAGAATTAAATATTTCCGCTAATATGAAAGTAAAAACTAGAATATTGTAACCAAAAATGGAAGTAAAAATCGCTGCTACAAAGTTCGCACATAATCACATAAGAAATGCAAGCATATTCAAGAATTTTTTCAAAATCAGTATAATTGCAAGAACTTTTCCAAGACCAATACAATTTTTTTCAAGGACCTTTATTAATCAACAAACTTGTCAACAGCTCACCAAACACTAAACTGCCAATGTTTTAATTGTGCACAAAATGGAAAATAATAGACGGGAAAAACTGGAAAAATACTGGAGGAAAAAATGGTTTATTGTCTATAAACTCTTTTAGTGTTGTTGTTGTAGATTACGTTAGGTAGCCACGGTCTTGAATTTCACCTGGCTGGGTAGCCTAGTAAAAAACTGATGAAAACAAGTGGAACAAAAAAAATTTAAGAAAAATTTCAAAGCTCAGGCTAAATTGTTGCACTCGCTTCCTGAGACATTCTTGTTTGAATTCACCATGACCATTGATTTAAATATTTCGGTTCCTTTTGTATTTTCACTTTGGCACATATTTGTTTGTAGGTCTACAATGATTTCAGTGAATTTGTTTATTTTTTTATTGCCAAAGTTTTCCCTTATTTTCCACATTTGTTTCTATTTGTCTCAGATCATTTCTCTCTTTATTTTAATCTTCCGAAATTTTTCGTTTATAAAATACATGCACGTTTGCGAGGATATAACCTTACTTTCATTGTTGTCCAATTTGTGTAGTTTATTTACGTATTTTACAACTGTTGCATACAAACATTAGTTACATTGTTAATATACAGCCACCACATGATGCAAAAGAACTTTTAACCCGCAGTTCTTCGACTTAAATTGTTTTTTGCAGCATTATATTGACATCCATTGTACTGTGCCATTACATACGTGCAACCCTGAAAAATAAATACAGAAATGAAATTTATTTATTTATTTATTTATTATTTATCTATTTCAAAGAAAGAAAATACAGTTAAACGCCAAGTAGCTAACAAAATATTTAGTTCTGAAATTTTGGCGTTAAATAAAGTATTAGGTTGCTTTAGATCTGCCTTGCTAACAAGTATTGACAATAATATATTAAGTCGGGTGAACTGAAAAATACACTGATACCCTGAAAAGATAGTATTTTAAGCAGTTTCAGGCTGCACCTGATGTGCAATTGTCTGTTGACTTTCTTGAAAAGATGAAAAGAGCCGAAAGTAATCTTTGTTCTCTCAGGGTCTTAACAATGTGACAGCAAAGACATATATAAAAAGCCGAACAGTCTTCTGTTATGCAGCCAATATCTGGACCTCCTAGATTAACAAAATATTGCATTCAGGCAACAGCTTGCAAGTGTTCGACTTGAATCCAACCAAAATTCGGTAAAGCTCTGTGTTGTTCCATGTGGACGTGCCTTTATAGGATTACATAGGAAAGATGTGCCGCATAATAAAAAAATAACCCATACTTGTAATAATAGTATTCTCAAAGAAAGTTTCAGTAGCAGCGTTCATTTATGAACATTGTTGCACCCCTCTTGTGTTTCGACAGAATCAGAAGCATTTTACTTCTGCTTTAAGGTTAATCACCCTCCTGTAATCCTTTGTAAATCTTCCTTTCATTTGTTTGCTAGCACTATCCGTAACTGAGATTTACTGTATCGCACACATAGTTTTTAGATGGAGGCTTTTTTTTTTTATACAAATTCAAAAATGGTCTTGATAAAAAAATTAGCAGGAACGAACTGACTTGGGTAAGGGCGGAGTCAAGGGAGGAGCCTGCGGCCCCATTTAGTGCAAATAAACTTAGAAAAATCGCCAAAATTGTCGAAACCGTAATGCAGTAAAATTAAGACAAAATTCCATGAAAACGTAGAAAAAAACACCCTCCCGGCCCCTCAAAGTTTCATCCAACCTTGCTTTGGGATGAAACTGGACGGACCATAATTAGCAAGACAAAATCTATCTAATTCTACAGGACTGCAATAGCATGCACTTTGGGCTTGGCACCAATTTGAACTTCTAGCAGAGTTTTTTTCTAGCGTGTTATTACGAACTATTCTTAGGAAATTTTAAGTGGTGCAACACGACGTAACTAAGGTTGAATAAAACTTTTTGCGATGGTTAATGGTTACACAAGCTTAATCAAGGCCATGGAATCATTGTTCACATGATTATGGTACTCATTCAGTAAGGTACTTCTTCAGGTACAGCAGGGCACTTGATTTAAGATTAGATGTTAAGAGGGTGAGCTTCTTTAAACTCAGTGAATTTATTGTTTAACATGATACAAAAGTTTTGATTTAGCAAGTGTTAATGGTAATAATTCTGGTGCCCAACTGTGTTTAAAAGTGAATGCTGAGATTTCAACAAATCTTGGAATTCTTTGCACCGTTGGTATAGTCTGTTCCACATTATGTTTGCAGGAAACTGACTGTATGACACCACGTTTTCTTCCACTAACGAGTCAAAAACATATAAATATCACACTCGTAGACTCTAATAGTAACTATTTAGAGTCTACAAGTGTCATACCCGTATGTTTTTGCACTCGCAGTGCAAGGAAACATGGCGTCATACAGTCAGTTTTCTGCAAACATAATGTGGAACAGACTCACAGATAGAGCCACTTAAGTTCCCACAAGACATCATTCCTTAAAACACCCAACTGTGGGTGATGTCATAGCATCCTTGTATTACAAATCTGTATATAAAGTTGTGGGATTCTTTGTAAAAATATTATTATTCTAATAACCGCTACCTAAAAGTAATACAATTACGTGCTGCATCAACCCTATGTGTTTCCTTAGTACTAGGATATTTGTCCCAGGAAACTTAACTCAGGCATTGGCTGGGGTTAAGAAACCATCCCAGATATGCAAGACATAATAATATGGCGCTGCACTCACTACCTCCACATTCAAACATAGATTGTGGTAAATTGGAAAATTCAGTTTCATTGCCGCAATCTTGATTCGAAAAGTTAGGCCGTTAACTTTTTAGAAATCATCATATGTTACTACGTATTTTATCGGTATCTCACCTGAACTGTAAGTGGTAGCTGTTAACATATCGTTCCGCAAGGAGCATTTGAGAGCGAAACTCCAACGTCGTTTAAGCCCCAAGTTGAGTCCGACCATTTGGAAAAGTCACCTTCAAGTTTGCACTGGAAGCACTGATTCACTGAAATTAAGAACAAAAGATCATCAGTAAATGATGCACGTTGATTTACGGATTCGTGCTATTTATGTTAAACATAATTGTAGCAAGTCACTGGGGCAGAAAAGTCATTTGGGTCAAATTGTGGACAGGTAGATAAGCGGGTGTGTGCTCTTGATCCAGAATTTCGTCTCAGTCACAGAGATCCAGTAACACAAACAAGCACACAGATTGAAATAAGATCATATTCCTTATTTGCAAGCATTAAAATGGTTAACGGAAAGGTTGTTTGCATTGACAACATTTTACGTTTTATGGATGTAAGCATTGCTAAAATCCAATGATATAAAGAAACAGACAAAAGAAAATTATATGTTAGCCAGTATAGTTGGACGTGTATTTTAGCATTCTGAAAACACCTGTAGGGAAATGATGATGGTTCATGTGTTTTTTGTGCATTTGTTTCTTTAGAGCAGGTTTCTTAAAGGTTGACAATCCATATTTTATGCGTTAAGTTTTTTTAAGTAGTTTGGATATACGTTACCAAATGCCTATCATCCTAAAAAAGTGGAGATAATCCGTTGAGTTGAATGATCGCCTGGCTTGACAGAAATAACATTCAACAACTAGATTTGACATTGCTGCATTTAATACGTAAAAATAGACATAAAGTCTTGCATAAGCTGATGATTAAATTTAACCCAAGTGCATTTAGGATTGTAATGTTGACTCATCTTGAACAGCTGCTCCGCCCTGCTACCTGAAAAGGCTAACCCGGCCAGAAAATGGAAATAGGACTCTTGTCAGAGACCCTGATCATGATATTTAAGAGAGAGATTATCGTTCTCCTTTAGCATCACCAGTATGTGCTCTGACCTATTCTGGGCGGTATATCGAACATGGCATGTTGATGGGTTTCATGGTTCGAATCTTCGGATTTTCCCCTTTTCTTTATCTTTGTCCTGCTTCTAAGCGTAGAGTAATATGAAAAATGAGCCAGCTCATCTACACGAATGACTGGTGACGCAAGGCTCAAAGAAATTATTACAAAAAAAGAATTAAAAAAACTGAAAAAACTAAATACAGGAAATTTCTAAAACTGTAGGTATGCTACTTGTATAAAAGTAAATAAATGCAACAAAATTATACACGCCATAGCAACACTACCTTCACTCGGAGATATTGAACGCTTCCACATGTTCACTTGGCTTAAGCGTCCGTTAAAACCCTCCTTTCTGTCGAATCCACCATTGGGAGAATCTTGATCCTGTCCTAAAACGAAATATCCAGTACCTCCGATTTTGTAATTCTGTTGAAATTTACTAACGTGGCCTGCTCTTATTCCATCAATGTAGAAAGTAGCCGTTCCAGTTTTTCCATCCCAGGTGACGCAAACGTGTGTCCAATTCCCAATAGGCGGAAGAGCTGAAAAGGCCCTGCTTTGTCCGCCGATGTACAAATAAGTGACATAGTAGATGCAGTCAAATTCCAAGAGGAGGTCGTTGTCTGTTTCTGTCTCTTCCGATGAAAACGAGAATAAATCTACTGTAGCCATTCCACCTCCGTTGTCCTTGAGTTTAAGCCATAAGCAGATTGTGAAACCGTCAACAAACACTTTTGAGATATGAGTTCCATCTCTGTTGATCAGAAGTGCACGCGGTATAGTTTGGACATCGGAAGGAAAACGGATATCAAAGCCTGTCATACAGAAGCCTTGGTTACACATGGACAAGACAGCGATTGCAAACAGAAGCCCAATCCAATTCGAAGCCATGTTTACCAGAAGAGAATCAACCGGATAACTACGAACAGTTTTTAAATTCCAGCAAAGAGCGAAGCACAGTCTGTCAGATTCCGGAAATAAATAAATAGGTTAATAACAATTTTTATAGTGGTTGCAAAATCGTCTCGAAATTCCGTTGAAATCACACATAATTGATCTGCAGTTGCTGTAATGTGGAAAAACTTGTTGGGAATTATTGTCGTTGATAAGTTAGGTTGCCAGACCCACTGAATCAGCCGCATATGTGTCTCATGGCGTTTGATAGTCATAAACGTGTGCTACCTACACGTACAACAGTTATTATTCACATTATAAGCGAAAGGATAGCGTATAGGGTGCCGTAAGATACCTCTTACATACCTCCCATGTAAGAAGGATAAGCAATGTTTGCAAAAAGAAGGACTTGTCATAAAAATTAGGCTTTAAAGCCCCAGACTAGCAGTAATAAAAAGCACTAGTACCAAGGTACACCTTAAGCCTGCTTCGAAATGAGTTAACAGACGGGGCGTCCACCAATATCTGCGGCAGAGTGTTCCAAGTTCTACCTGAACGTAGCAAAAAGTAGTGGTGCCTGCAATTTGATTTTCACGTTTCCAGTCATACCGCCACGTGTGTCCCTAAGTACGACTTAAGCCAACATTAATAAGTGGTGGGCCCTCACCCCGGTAAGTCGTGGTTCGTATTAATTTATAACATGTACAAAGGTCAACAACATGTCTCCTAAATTCCAGGCTCTCCAAATCAAGGTGTTGACAGTATAACAGGTTTCAACAGCCTGGTAATCTTTTAGTAAATTAACGTTGAACACTCTCGAGTGTACGGATATCGTTTATTTTATAGGGATTCTAAATTTCGGAACCATATTCCAAAAGAAGGCGCACATAAACTTTGTACGCTCTCACAAGTGTGCTGGCAGTACTACACGGAAGGCATTTAGTCTGAAGATAATGATCTTTTGTGGTCATTAGTAGCAATGTTTGCGTAATGGGAGGAGAAATTAAAGTCAGAAGTTATAGTAATTCCAAGGTCTTTATGGAGGGTTACTGAATCCAACACTTTTTCGTCTAATGTATAGCCTCCTGACAAAGTGGTACCAAACGACATCATAACATATTTTCCAATCGATAATGGCAACTGCCATGCTTTCGACCCTGAATTAATGGCATCTAATGAAACTTGGATGGCAAGTTGATTCCCTACAGATTTAAGCGACCTACTAAATTTAGAGTCGGCAGCAAACAGAAAAAAAGAGTCGTCACCGACACAATTGGTGATAGAATGAATGAAGATTCAATGAAGATTCGGTTAGTAGTTATACGTGACGTCACGTAAATGCTTACGTTTACACGAAGGATGGCCATCTGTTTTGATCCTTTAATGGAAATTGAAAACCTTAGTTTGCTGTGTGTATTGATATGTATGAAAAAATGTTATATAAGCATGAAGACACATACTAGTGTGTCGACGCCAAGTAGGTGAGATTATTACTCGATACATGCTTAACGAGCTTGTAGCGTGATGAAGCATCTTCCCAAAAAAATTGAATTGAATCGAGCTTACTAAGAGACTTGTCATTTATTGCTAGAAGAGTTGGGAACAAAATGAAGATCGTGAGTACACTCCAATCAAGTAGAAACAGCTAATTTAAAAAATGTAGGTCTTCTTTTAAAAAACATTATGAAACATTTGTATGAAAATTTATTGGAATGAAGCGAGATCGAAGGCCGAGCGGAGTTCCGTTTATGAATGCACTCAAAATCGATCTTTGTAATCGCATCACGCAATAACCACTGCATCAATTGAAACCATATTTTGCACTTTGATAGCACTACACCTGGAGATGGTTTGTAAAAAAAAAACAATCCGGAATCGGACATGTCGTTGAGGAATAATGATGATGACAAAATGTGCCAAAAAATGGGCCAAGAGCCAAAAAGCCAAACAACGAGGTCATATTGTTTTTATGACGTCATAGTTTTTTTGGAAATTCATTTTGGCAGATCAAAGTTTCTTTCTTTCTGATTAGTTTTCCCGATCAAACTATGACGTCATGAGCAGTTTTCAGATAATTGGTAATAAACCAAATTGAAGATATTTTTAGTTCTCGTCGACCGATTTTGCGTTTGAAAACGCCATTTTTCAACCAACTTTCCAATGTTGTTAACCTGAAGCAGCTGTCCCTTATTGTTTATAAGTACAAGGCAAAATGTTAATTTTACTGGGGATTTTGTGTTTTAAAATAATTTTAGCAATATGCAATATTATTTTAAACGAATAGGATTGTAATAATTATGTGTTTCATTAAGCAGCTAGCTACCTTAACGGCCTTTCCTTAGTTGAATGCTATAATACTTTCGAAGACTGAATCTTTTTCGAAACTTGGCGGCTTCCTTATACCAGTATTGGTTTTAGGTGGATTACAACTACGTCACATGCTCATTTCACGAAATATTTGAGCATTCTAAATTTGAAAATAAATGTTTGGAAGAGGAAAGAGGGGAACCCCAGCCAACCAGCAAAGAATGAGGAACATCCTCCATTATGTCGACAGTGGAAGTGATGGAGGGGGGGGGGGGGGTGATGAGGCTTAATGGCGCGTCGACAGCTCGGTCATTAGCGCCAACAACAGTCACAGTGCAGTGGTCCGGGTTGCCACTGCACCACACATTACAGAGATATTATTATTACAGAGAGAGAGAGTGATGGTTTCTTGATTTATTGGCTTGTTTGTTTGGTGGTTTTAATTGATGCATCACGCAATTAACGATTACATAAATTAAAACCTGAATTTGTAAATTAATAGCTGTACACCCAGAGGTGCTTTGTAAAAAAAAAAATTAATCGGATCAACTGTTATTGAGCAACAATGCCATCCAGCTCTACGAAAGGAAATGTACAAAGAAATAAGACGCAAAGAGCAACTGAAAAGATGAGCCACAACGCAATTTCCAATGCACGTTCAAACAACTGTCTGTGCCCTGTGGCCAGTGTATCGTTCGTTCGTTTGTTTGTTTTTTGATTATTTGTTTGTGTGTTTGTTTGTTTGTTTGATTTGTTTGTTGAGTTGT
>JAHWFP010023764.1:11773-22955 GCA_023313725.1 Lithobius niger
TTGTCGGTTTGTTTGTTTATTGATTTGTTTGTGTGTTTGTTTGTTTGCCGGTTTGTTGGTTTGATGGTTTGTTGTTTTGATTGTTTGGCGGTTTGTTGGTTGGTTTGTTGGCTGGTTTGGTGGTAGGTTTCTTCGCTTCGCTCCATTTTGTCGACAGTGATGACGCCCTAGTGTAACGTTGCTTCGCACTACACACATTGATTGCTGCACTAAATTTTTACCGCTGTAAGACGGTAGTTCGTTATAGTTTTCCTGATTTCATTTCACTGGGCAGGTAACACTGTTACCTGCTCGGTGCAATGAATCCAAGACAAAACAAAGTCTGTCATAGATGACATCACAGAATGTAGATGTAGATGAAGGTAGACAGGACCTTAAAAAGTCTCCTTAAAATTGTGATAGCTGCCGAGGAATAGCGTCTTCTTAGAATGTATTTTCATAATCACATTAAAAAGATGTTATTATCCCCACGTTCTCCCAATAAAAGTGTAGACGAAGGCATGTGTGATGTTTCTACGAGCTAGGTCCCATGAAAATTGTGATATCCTCCCAAAATCAAACCTGGTTATTACTCATAGGTTATATAGGATATGCAGGGTGATTCAACTGAAGTGTTATGAGCCAATATCCTATGAATGGCTGAGAGAATAATAACGATAGAAATGCAATGATGGGTGTGATGGGGACGTTTACACGAGAAAAAAGAAATGACCTTGAAATAGTATTTCAAGGTCGTCCTCGTGCTATCTTCCAAACGAGATATCATAAAGCAAAAAAAGTAAATTAGAAAGTTGGACGCAAGAACACAATATGACCAACAACAACAACAAAAATAGAATAAAAATCGGATAATAAATAAAATAGTTACGATGATGTTTAAAAGCTAACTCTGAACGTTCTGGCTGCATTGTAGTGAAGCCAACTTCTCGGCAGTTGGCTTTACTGCAGCGCAGCCAGCATGTTCAGAGTTGGGTTTTAAACATCGCCGTAACTATTTTATTTATTATCCGATTTTGAATCTTTTTTTTTGTTGGTCATATTGTGCTCTTGCGTCCAAATTACTAATTTCCTTTTTTTCGGTATCGTATCTCGTTTGGAAGATAGCACGAGGATGACCTTGAAATATCAATTCAAGGTCATTCCTTTTCTTCTCATGTAAATGTCCCCCCCATCACACCAATCATTGCATTTCTATCATTATTATTCTCTCATCAGCCATTCATAGGATATTGGCTCATAACACTTTAGGTGGATCACCCTGTATAAACATACCTGTACAACTTACTAGGAAAAGAAGGCATACCTAAAGTCTGGCACATATTTAAAGAGTGGTTTGGGGAAGTACCTTCCGGTAAAGTGGGAGTTGCAGCTGGCAGTACGTGGCCCTGAAATGGTGCATGTAAGCACCAAATTATTATTGTGACTTTTATTTGTAATGTCATGTAACAGCAGGTTATAAGTATTATAGGCTTTTCATTTCAGCGCTTTAATTGTCACAAAACATTGTTGTTTGCAGTATGTATTATGTAGGTTCCCCAAGAGGGTGGTCTCTGCCGTTGTTACTTGGTGGTTACTTGATAAAAAAATCCAGGGAAACAAAAAAAAATCCAGAGGAAATAAAATCCAGAGAGAAAAATCCAAAGGAAAAAATCCACGGAATAAAAATTCAATGCCATTTTTTTATTTCGTTTTTTTTCTTTTATCTCCATTGCCAGAAAATTGTGGCATTTGCTTTTTTGTCGACTCGCAATTGCAAACAGGTTTTTTTTTAATCGCTGGTAATTTGTCCACTAAGATCAGGGCTTTCGTGCTACTCAAATGTGTAACTACGGTGTAATCCCCGTTCCTATTAAAAGACATCGACCAGGTCGAATCGGTCGAGCTTCGTTTTACCAAAAGGCTGCCTGGTCTGCGTGACTATTCACCCGAAGCACATAATTAATGGGAAGGAAAATGTGACACCAAGATCATTAAAGTGCAAAAAGCAAAATTTTAGAGCGTGTACAAGTTAAAAATAACACTTGTTTAAAAATTGCGTGGCCAAATGAATGGAAATAGCAAGGCAGGGTAGGGTCACGACTACCTTACCACCAAGGTTAGACGTGCATTGGTTAGACGTCAGTGCATTGGTTAGACGTCACAAAAGTCCCCGATGTCATTACAAGACGTGTAGGAAGGGGAGGGGATACCCAATTATTGTTTTGCAATATCACTAAGTTAAATTTTAAAAAGGATAAAATATCAACCAACCTAAGTTGATGGTCACTGTATTAAAATGGTAGGGAGTGTCCCACTAACACCAAACTTAGTTTAAAGTTCGTTTGTTACAATGTATTCGCAAATGCCTCACCGTAATCGGATGGTGTGCGCAACTGCTCGCAAAAACTCATTTAATTTTGGAATGCTCTCGGAATATTGTTCACACAGGCTTTTAAGTTGTGTTGAACCTCCTTGTAAATGCTTCGCTTTCTCTTGTTGGGCAGCTTTGAACGAGTTTCGTCGCACGAAATACGAAATAACCTCACATTAACAAAATGCGAAAAAAATAAAATAAAATAAATAGCATTGGATTTTTATTCCATGGGGTTTTTTCTTTGGATTTTTTTCTATTGATTTTATTTTCTTTGGATTTTTTCTTTGGATTGTTTCCTGGATTTTTTCCGTGGATTTTTACTTTGGATTTTATTTCCTAGATTCGTAGTGTGCAGCTGTTTTGGTATGTAGGGCAAACGACCAGCTAAATTATTGCTTTGAATAAATTGAATTGAATTGGCTAAACGTGAAACTCGTGTGTTTTATTGCAAGAAAAGTGTGAAACTAGACAAATTGTAACAATAAACCGACTTCATTGGAGCGGAGCTCTGTTTACGAATGCACTTAAATGCGATCTTTGTAATCGCATCACGCAATAAACACTGCATCAATTAAAACCAGATTTTGTACATTGATAGCGGTTCAAATATAAAATCTGTAAAGAGCACGACACTTTTTTTTTGGGTGGTTGGAATCGTTGAGGGCAGCAGTAAGGTTTCATATGGACTAAACAGTGGAGTAAAACTGCTGTGTTGACTTTGGTTCATTTCACCTTACCTTAAACATCAAACGAGTTCGTTTTGCATTCTAATGCGTGATATTTTGCATTCCATGTCATTCTTCCATGTCATTCCATGTTATTATTCTTTTATCGACAGTTATGAGATTTCCTTGGTGTGCTGTTTTGTTTGGCCACATTTTCACATTTCTGTTCGTTCGTTGCCTTTTGCTTAGCTTATTGAAAGGAAAACCAAGCAGTGCTACAGTACGTTTCGAAAATAATCAATTTTCGTCATCAGGTTTATGAATTAAAATCATAAAAAAATCGCAAGGCCACTAAGTCATCTTATGTTTAAGGCATAACATCATAATTAAAAGAATAGAAAGCCGAAAAACCACCATTTCGGCTCTTTATTCTTTTACTTATTGTGTTATGCCTTAAACTGCGCTGCACTGCACTGTGACTGAGGTTGGCGCTAATGACCAAGCTGTCGACGCGCCATTAAGCCTCATTCCCCCCCCCCCCTTAAACATAAGATAACTTAGTGACCTTGTCCTGTTTTAATAATTTTATTTCATAAACCTGATGCCGAAACTTGATCAATTTCTGAACGTTGTTCGCATTATTTTATCCTTTCAATAATCTGTTTCCGTGCTTTTTTTTTTTACATAACATTTTGCTTAGCTTAGTACAGATTGTTTTGTTTCGTTTTGATTGGTCCTGTTCCTTTGCTGTATTCCCATGTAACGATGATTTGCTTTTCACATTGCATCAAGGAGCACACAACGACCATTGTTTTGCCTGAACGACATTACTGTCGTTACGGTGGCATACAGTGACAGTTTAGGCTGTAGAGAGCGTTGTATAGACGTATCCAAAAGCGTTACCTAAGTTGCATTACTGGTTACGTAACAATGTTTAAAACAACATGCAATAATAAAACTGATCGTTCAGAACCACATAAGTCTGGAATGGCACAACGAATTGAAATCGTTCAGCGGAAGAAGAGGCTCTGTAAATTGTACTAAGAACCAGCTTTAGGAAAAATGGTTTAGTCTGCAGAGAGTACCGTATGAACGTCTCCAAAGAAGGTCTCCACTACCACTAAGACGATAATGAAAATCAGTACTCCAGCTATGGTTTTCAAATATGCGATGTGATAAAACGGATACGTATTCGTAATTGTTAGTACGCAAGTTGATCACGTCCTACACAGCTTATATATCAAAGTTGAGAGGAAAATTGTGATGCGACATGTCGTCACCATGACACATGAATGCCGTCGACTCGTACACGACTGAAGAGGTTTCGATGACCCTTGATGCACTTTATTATACTCCACGTATTTTTGATTCACAAGATGTACTTGTGATTTTAGATTTTATTCTGTACTTAAATGCACTTTGCTTTTATCTTGAAACTGTGATTCGTTTGTAACGTATTTTTATTCTTTTAATTCTTATATGCATATCACCTGTTGCCTGCCTGCTCACATAAATACTCGTGTGTGCATGTGCCAAGATGAATTGGATCCATTCCGTCGATTCCACTGTATCCGACGGACGAGCCTACTAGGAGAGGTTCTGCTGCTCTCGTCGATCCCTTATCAGTGTCGAACTGGAAGTGAGCCTGAACACTTGTCATCGTGGTGATAGAATCTAACTGTGGCATTAACGTTTGCAGCGTTTGGAAGAGGAAGCCAAAGGTGGCCCAACCAGCAGCTGAACATATTTTCCTTCAAGCAGTCTTGCACTTCAATTCCCTACAACTTCTGCGAACTGTACTCTGACCACAACAGATGCGTTTTCCTTCACATGCTTAAGCAAGTATGAATAATATGAATTGTGATTTGAATTGTGAAATATTATTGTTTGAAATTTGTGTGAAACTCATTTCACTCTGAATGTCACAACAGATCATGTTTAAAATAAATGTTCAGGTTTAATTTTTTGGAGTGCATTTTTTTTATTTGTTTCCGAACTCTAACCCTTCAGTTCACCTCCACATTCCCTGAAATCGGACGACAATCCCTTCCACTACTTCTCAAACAGCTAAAACTCCGTCAAAATTTAAGTTCGACCGAAGGACAGCGAAGATACAAACCATCAAAATTTTGACTTTAACATGGTCACACGTGGTCCTACGTGGACCTAGGTTGTTACTAACAAGTTCAGCCCGAAACATAACAATGGATAGATGTATTTATACCTCGGATGCGTTTTTCAAGGCCCGTGTTTAATTGTTTCCAAATTCGCTGCTTCAATTGTTACAGGGTGTGCGTGTTCGTTGCTGCAAGCTTTGCTTTCGGTAAACTAGTGTGATTTCTGCAAATGAACAAGGTTTACTAGATTTCTTACACGTTGCACTAGCAGCTGATTTATCGGTACGAGTTGGTTAACTTTCAAGTTCGTGAAAGTTCTTGTTTAAAGTACTGATGTCTCCTTCCTTAAAACTGCATGCCTCCGTTATAAGTTACTAGCGGAGTCGCTCGCTTCGCTCGCTCATTCCGCGTCGTCTCGCTGCGCTCGAGGAGATTTCTTGCTGCAACACTTATGATACAGACCTTCCACATAAAAAACGATCAAGCAAATTATAAGAGTGTAGATATCGGTTATTAAGAGAGGTCAGTATTATTTTTTTACGTCCAAGGAGTCGAGCAAAAAGTTAAGATCAGTCAATTTATCAGAAAAGCACTGTTTCTGATGACAAACGCTGATTTTCGTTCGTTTCGCTCACTCAATCAGCGCAAACACCGTTTTAAAACCAAATCTATTGTTTTGATTTTTCCCTGCATCAAGTCAATTAATACAAAACCAATTTTAAGATGTATATGTGGTTTGTTGTGAAATACGTTGTCCGTGCATTCTTTTCCAGATCATCTCTCTTCGCTCGAGGGGGTTTTCATGAACAAACTATGACGTCATGAACAATCATCAAGAGGGTTTAAAAAACTTTGACGTTAGTTTTTCAGGGTTTTTCGCATATTTTAGGGTGATAATATCAAGTTATAGCGATGAAAATAGGCCTATTAAAAGCGCAATTTAATTATCTTTCGTTTGGTCCTACTCCCATCTTTGTAGGTGCCTTGGTTCCGGAGGAGTAGAGGTACAAACACGCACGCACGCACATCATACGTCCTTAATTATGTAGATGTTGGCTTATCTGAGCGAAACGGTCTTGTAACATTCACTCAAACACGATTAAACGTTTCAAAGAAGACGAAGTGTAACCGTTTATCGTTAAAAATCAGATCAAATAAATATTACTTATTTTACTATCAGCTACTTCGAGTAAACGACTAGTGCTTATGCCCGAGTATCCCATAAACCTGAACTCGGTAAATAGCCAATAATGGAGTAGTTAATGCAGTTGTTACCATTCCATAATGTGGTCCGTATAAAATTTTAAATCACATAATTCTTACTCATTTCACCATCAGCTTCTCCTATGGGTTTAACTGTACATTGAAGTTTACATGTGCTTTCTTCTATTATATCAGATTTAAAAAATACAGTGATATTAAAGAAAAAAAATGCTAAAGTTATATGTCAGAATGTCTTTCAAAAAGCACATCCTTTTAAACAAAAATAACTGTGTGAAGTGCATTTCTATAAAGTAATACTCATTTCGTTGTCTTACATTCACCAGTAAGAAGAAATAATCAACATTACATCACAGTTTAGATCTGAAAATAGTTATCAAAAAAGAGCAATGCACACCAGGGAAAGCTAGACATGGATCCAGACCCAAATCCAGACCTAAATAAATTAGTATTAAAAAACGCTTAAGCATACAAAATACAGATGTTAGCCTTAAAAAACTAAAAACTCTAAAGGAACAGATATTAGAAAAATACATGTAAGCCATCAGCGTTGCACTAATACATGTAAAAGAATCTCCAGCGTCCTAAAAAAACAAGTTGGAGATTCTTTTACATCTGTTATTTTTTACGCTTAAGCGTCTTTAATACTAATAGCTTATTTTTCTCCCTGTTCCAGCAAGAACAACAAAGAAAACAGAATTAACTGTTTTAATTTACGTTTTTAATACTCAAATGTAAACTATAATACTATTCAAATACTCAAACTGTTTCAATATTCAAATGTAATCTGTAAAAATTGAAAATCGGTTCCATGGTTCGATCTGTAGGTGAGAACAAAATTTCCCTAACAAGAAGAACAACAACAATTGTAGTCACATTAAAATAGCATTCAAAAGGGGCTAGGCTTCCTTCATATCTACATTTTAAGCTACAAAACTTGGGCATCGGTTCATTGGTTCAATCTCCATGTTAGTACAGCTTTTACGGGCCAGAATTTCAGCTAATCATGCATATCGAGCTAAAAGCCATTAAATTCGGTACACAAGGCAATTCTTAGCTTATAAATCGAGCTAGCTATGGAACCCCCTCGAGATACCCCATAAGGCCCCTTCCTTTGTCCCCCACTACACTACCCTGTATGAAGTTTTTGACCAACAAATTCTTGCTGATCGCACTTAAACATAAATTGGTATGCAAGTCATTTTTAGAAGAACAAATCGAACTAGAATTTATTGGTCATCAACCTCATGGAGAGGTCACAGGGAGGCACAAGGGACGCCTTGGGGGGGACGCCTTGGGGGGGGAGGCCATAGGTTGTTCTATTTCTACAGCTATAATGTATTATTTTAGTACGTTCAGTAAAAGTTTTGGTCATCGATATTTCATGGGTATGCATGGGGGTATGCTGGAGGAGGATTTAGTGGTATTTCGTGGGGATCCATGTGTGGTTCGATTTGTACTGCTTAGAATTACTGGTGTTCCGCAATGCATGTTTTTAGTACGATGAACAAGAATTTATGGCGTTTCAGCCTCATGGAGCTAGAATAGGGGGGATGCTGAAGGGTCTTCGGGGATTTGTGCTGCTAATAATGACTTGTATACCAAATTTCATTCTTTCAGTACTACCTGCAATAATTTGTTGGTCAACTAGGCCTCCGGGTGGGGGCACAGGGCGGGGTATTGGGATGCTTTGGAGAGTATCTCGAGGGGTTCCCACAGCTAGTTCGATTTATACTACTATGAATGACTTGTGTACCATATTTCATGCTTTTAGGTCGATTTTCAATAATTTGTTGGTCAAGCCAGAGGGAGAGGGGGTTCCTTGGCTGGTTCGATGTGTACTGCTAACTATGACTTGGGTGCCACAATTCCAGCTTATAGCTCGACCTGCAGTAATTTGTTGTCACGCATCATGGAGGGGGTACAGGGGAGCACTGGGGACCCTTTGGGGTATTCCTTGGGGTTCCATGGCTGGATTGTATGTAAAGCTAAGAGGGGGGGGGGATTGAGGCTTAATGGCGCGTCGAAAGCTAAGAATTACTTGTGTACCAAATTTCATGCTTTTAGCTCGATTTTAAAGAGTTTGTTGGTCAAGCTTCAGGGGGAACATGGGGGATGCACTGGGAGGTCCTTGGGGGTATTTCATGGAGATTTCAATGACTGGTTTGATTTTTGCTGCTAAGAATGATTTGTGTAAAAAATTTCATGCTCTTAGCTCGAGCTGCAAGAATTAGTTGGTCAAACCTTAGTGAGGCGGCATATTGGGGGGGGGGGGCGGGCGCTGGAGAACTTTTGGGGGTATTTCATGGGGGTTCCAGGGATAGTTCGATTTGTACTGCTAAGAGTGACGTGTGTACCAAATTTCAAGCTTTTAAATCGATTTGCAAGAATTTGTGATCAAGGCTCACGGAGGGGATACAGTGGGCACTGGGGACCCTTGGGCCTATATAATGGGGGTTCTATGGTTGATTCGATTTGTGCTGTTAACAATGACTTGTGTACCAAAATTCATGCTTTTAGCTTGATCTGCAAGAATTTTTTTCCCAAGCCACTGGGAGGGAGGACAGGGCGTGTTGTGGGGGGAGGGGGGCACTGGGGTGGGGGCCTTGGGAATATTTCATGGGGGGGTCCATGGATGGTTCGATTTGTATTGCTAAGAAAGACTTGTGTATCAAATTTCATGCTTTTAGCTGGATTTGAAAGAATTTGTGTACTCCACTTAATGATTTCTGCCCAGTGCTCTACAATAATAAATGCTTTACCCATGAGAATACTGCAGTCACATTAAAATCGCGTTCAAAAGGCCCTGGTCGTTCTTAGTACCTACATTTTAATCTATACAAATTCAAAATCGGTTCATTGTTTCGATCTCTAGGTGAGAGCAAAGTTTCTAGACCATTTGGCTTTCCATCACTAGAATAGTGAAGTCACATTAAAATACCATACAGAAGACCTCAGGCCATGACCACAGCTACGTTTTAAGCTATAAAACTGGAAAATTGGTTCATTAGTTCGATCTTCAGGTGAGGGCAAAGAGTCCCAACTAGAACAAGAACAACAACAACAACAACAACAAATGGCTATACTCTGGATGCCAAACTTTTCGACTGTTGTTATTAAAATTTGTAATGGGGTGAAATAGATACGATACGACCCAAAATACCGAATTTCGTTGGTCTAAGTCAATTCTGGGCGAAATTATAGGAGTTCAAAGCTTGATGCTTAACATGAAAGTTTATGCTGAGGCTTAAATAAGGAACCGCTTTCGCAGTCCTTGATAAAATGCACCCAAGTGAGTAAAGAAGTGACAGTAACAAACAGGAATTTAGCAAGCAGAGTATTGTATAAATTGATAATACTTTCAGTGAAGAAACAGTGGCAATGTCGGGACAGGAAGTAGAACTCTGCAATCGCAGTTAATTTCTTCTGTTATTCCCAGTAAAGGAGAAAAAAAACGTTGTTAGAATCATCATTGAGAAAACATTTCAAAATATAAAAAGTCAAAATAGCGTCACAACAGGAAATTCTTGCCTTTAACGCATATCAGGCCAGTTTATGGTGATTTACTTTAATTTAATAAAACACCTTTCTCTTAATTAAGCCATTTATCTTCTGCCGTCATAAGCCCATACTTAGTTTGGTTTGTTTTCTTTATTTTATGTGTAACGAATTTGTCATGAGTTCCTAGCAATCGACACTAATTTGCACATTAATTCACTTCAGGTAACAGTCTTGGTTACGAATATAGTATGAAAATTAAATAAAGTATGATGTAATGTGGATCGCAATAACTTTCGATAGGCGAAGTAAGGCATTCGTGGAATAATACCTTGCATTAGTGTGTTAGATGACGTTTTTCTTGTTGCACTCAGTTAAGAATTTTTTTTTACTGAGGTAACCTTACATCCTATTCTACGAACGTTTGCGTTTTTTTGTGTTATAATCTATTAAAGAACTAATGCAATGGATAAACCGTCAAATTAAGCTAGGCCTATAGTTAGGCCTACATTTCTAAGCAAGTTTGTACTGTATTTGCTCGAAATATGATGTTAGCCTGTCAATGAATTAAAAAAAATATAAAAACAATAACTCAAACCTGGATTTGAACTAGTTACTAACCTGTCTTTTTTTAACAGGTTTTGAACCGAACCATAATTTCTATTTTCTCAGAAAAACCGGAACTGAACTGGAACCCTTATGTAGAGCTGAACTGAAATCCGAACTGGAACCCAATTTTTTGTGATTCGACTACCTGGTTATAGATGAAGGTACAGAATTAAAATATGGATGAAGGTATATAAAAAATAAAAAATTCCTATGAAAGGTATGATAACCACCCAGGAGCAGTTTCCTTTTTTTAATGTATATTTTGAATACACGTTAACGATACTGCATACATGTATAAACATTTAACATGGTTAACCTTCGCAGCCTCTCCTTGGTTAAATGTGAACAGTACTTTCAAATACCGACACTTTTTGGAAACTTGGCGGCTTGTCGTATACCAATTTTGGTTTTGGGTTACTTTTTATTTAAATATATCCATGGAGTAAACATAAACAAAAGCAATTTGGCATTGAATATCGAAAGGATTTCTTCTATTTACAACTCTTAGTAAAAATTATTATGTGCTGTCCGGAGTAAATGAAGAAAAAAGCGTGAAGAACTTCGCATCACTGCTAACACAAGACCCCATTACCAGAAACCAAAGAAAAAGTATTTAGGTTTCACAAGGATTGCCGAGCCACTTATCTCGGTTCGGATGGACGAAGGGGACCTATGAAGCACAAAGAGGGAAGAACTCTGAATCACTGCTAACTCCAGTG
>JAHWFP010023764.1:22965-38506 GCA_023313725.1 Lithobius niger
GTTTCACAATGGTTGCCGAGCCACTTATTTCGGTTCGGATGGACGAAGGGCACCTATGAAGCACAAAGAGGGAAGAACTCTGAATCACTGCTGACTCCTGTGACAAGATCCCATTACCGGAATCCGTAGGAAAAGTGTATAAGGTTTCACAATGGTTGCCGAGCCACTTATTTCGGTTCGGATGAACAAAGGGGGCCTGTGAAGCACAAAGAGTCAAGAACTCTGAATCACAGCAAACACCAGTGACATGACCCCCACTACCGGAAACGTGTATAGATTTCACAAGGTTGCTGAGCCAATTATTTTGGTTCGGATGGATAAAGGTGACCTCAACACTTTGTCATCAGTGTTGAACTGAACGAGCTAGAGATAAGGACGGTTGAACATTGTTCCCATGGAAAAGGGTAAAAATCCTAACTTGCCCAAAAAACGGTGCAAAATGTTTTTCATGGAAAGTTAGTGTAGTGTCCCATGGCGAGATTTTCAGTATGTTGAATGCTGATTTAATGCTACATTTACTCCACCATCCCCCCCCCCCCCCCCAAAAAAAATAAAGGGAGTGTCAATGAAAAAATGTAACTTCAAAAGATAAAATATATTAAATAATTTTGCCGCCTGTTACGGTTGGCAGTCTTACAAGAAAATGTAATTTTCGTAACTAATTTATGGACTAAACAGGCTTCAACAGTATGAAACTTGGCGATGTGCAGTTTTTACCTGGTATGACGAAAGCACTACAGTGGGACGAAGTGCCTCGGCTTTTAGGGAACTAATAGAATCAACGTCCTTTTCAACTGCTAAGGATATGGGTATCTTTGGCATGTTCTGTCGGAGGTTAAATTGGACCCAAAAGGGCAGCTCTTTGTTGATTTGCGTAAAATGCTGCATTGCAACAGTATCTCAGTCGGCCTTCTTGTGTTTAGGGTACCCGAAAGAAAAATAAAGCTACAAACTTAGAAGTATATTTAGGCAAGATTTTCTTCAAGATAATTGCTATTTCGTATCGTTTTATGGCAACCATTGTTTATAAATATTTGTATATCCATGTTGCAATGAAGCACAGATGAGAAGAATGCCTAAACAATTATATACATATACATATTTGTATATACATATATATACACAGCGTGGTGCAAAAGTCTGGAGAAGCCTACTGCCATTCCAAATCTACTAAGAAGAGAGCCACGAAAATGTACATACATATAGTATGGCTCGGGGGACATGTAATGATGCTAGTTTAAATGACCTTGGAATGGTAGTTCAAGGTCATCACGATGCTAAATTGTGCACTACACGTTTCTGAATAGATAAGGGAAAAAACCTGTATCTGTATCTTGTACTGCTGCGATAATTTCGTTTAGTATGACGTCTTCTCTGCTGGATATCTTGAAGACATGCAGTGAAGCACTTATGACTAACTTGTGTGTAGGATAACTCCTACCCTAATGGTGCGATTTTCATTCTGTTTTTTTTTTTTGCTTTAGCATTGGCTTACAGTTCTCTACAACGTTTCAATTTACACCACTATTACACCAAAATTCAGCATCGTAATGACCTTGAACGACCATTCCAACATCATTTAAACTAGTATCATTACATGTCCCCCGACCCATAGTATATGTGTATGCACTTTTTCGAAATTTCATGGTTCTCCTCTTTGTAGATCTGGAATGGCAGTAGGCTTCTCCATATTTTTGCTTCACCCTGTATACATATATAAAATATAAAGTACTGGAAAATATAGGCCTACAATACACCTACATAGATTGTAGGCCTATGCCCATCAAAAAGCTGTCTTGATGGTTCTGTGAAGTTAAACCACGCTAGAATATCATTGCTCCGTCGTTGTCCGTGGATTTCTTCCGATCTCTCTTGTCATATGAATTCAGAATGAAACTAAATGGAAAAAAAGGGTAACAAATATTGTCTCTCAGATAACTGCCACCTATTCTAATAATAAATAACCAAATTAAGAATCTGCCCTAGTTCAACACAACATTGTTGTGCAACACAGTGCCTAAACCGTTCAACCACATTGTTCCAAACATGAACAATCATATCTGAAGGTAGAGTCTGAAAATATCAACAGAGCACTAGCGCAGCTCCTGGATATTGAGTTGGTGGTGTTCTGCGGGTGAAAGACACTCCTCTAGAAACCACAAAGGAAGAAATCAGGAGGAGTTAAGTCCGAGCTTGTAGGTGGGCATTCCACTGGACCTCCATGCCCAAATCCACCTCCCTCGATAGGTCTGAGCCAAATATTCTCTCACTGCCATGCCACAGTGAGGTGGTGCGCTCCATTATGCTGATGTAAAGTGGAAAGCCAAAGGAAGCACACCTTCGATGGCTGGTTGAATCGCAGCAGTTGCAGGTAGCACGTAGAGTGTAATGTTCCATCAAAGAAAACTGGGCCGATTAACGTTGTACGTATAAGCCAACACCAAACATTTGACCGAGGGTTGTGTTGACAGTCTTGCTCTACTGTGTAGTAATGGTTGGTTATTGCATACTCGCGGCTGTTTTGGTGGTCAGGGTCTTCGTGCAGTGAAACACGGGCTCCATCAGAGTACATCACCACACGATGAAGAAACGTGGCATCATCATCAATGGTTTCAACTGTCCACTGTGCTAATTAAAGTCGTCTGTTGAAATCTCCATGTCCAGATGTTGTGGGGTAGCAGGTTTAAACCGATGATAACCTTGCTCCTTTAATTGCCCCTGAGTAGCTGTTTAATTGCTGTTCCACTCCAATGCGAGCTGTCATTGTGATATATGCCGTGTTGCAGCAGTGGCCTCAAGATTTGCATCACTGTGGTCTCCATCTGTTGAAGTACGCGGACACGCACGTGGGCAATACTCCTTGTATGCGTGCCAGTAATCTGCAATGAAACCTGTTTCCTTGAACTTCTGTAGCAAGTAAGAGGTGGCGGTAACACATGGTAGAATTCTATCTGGATGAAGTTGGTGTGGAATTGCAGTCGAACCTGTACAAGAGTTTGAGACCTCATAGCTGAACGTTGCTGTGGGTTTGATGCGTTTCCAGCTGAAGCCATGGTGGCAGAAGGTAAGAGGGAATATTTTGTTCAGCAATTCCAATCGAAAACATGACACATTCAACATGAAAACAAGGCTTAGCAGGATCCTGTTGTTCCCGGATGTGCCAGGAGTGGCTGAGGTCAGGATTGAACCCGGGACCTCTTGCACATTAGAGGGTCGTGTGAACTATCAGGCTACCTTGCTTCATTCAGACTGCATGGCAGCACCATTTCAATGTGTTCCTAACTAGTGTATACGGCTGGCATCCTACCTCAGGCTACTCTATCAACACAGAAATACAGTTTAATCCCCAAAAGGTTATTTAGGGCACGATGTAATGAAACAGAACGAAACCAACCACACACCAACCAATTATTCACGCATCAATTCACCAGAAAGAATGCTGGTGAATTCAATAAATCCTTTATGTCACACAGATAAGGCAGTACGGCTATCTTCTGAGGAAAAATAATAATGCGACAAAAAAAGCTAAAACTTCTTTTGATCGGGAGACTTTAGTTGCCTGACAACATAAAAGTCACTAAAAAAAAAGGTGTGAATAACGTTAGTACATAACATTTAAATTTTCTGAAAGCCAAGTCATTTTTAACACCCTGTATAGCTTTCAGAAAATTTAAGTTTTATGTACCAACGTTATTCACACTTTTTTTTACATTCACACTTTTTTTTATACAGGGTGTTTAAAAATGACTTGAATGATAAGAAAATTTACTAAAACAATCATTGGGTACTAGACGCAAGGGGTTTTCATTACTCTGTAGATTAACGTAATTTTTGTTTGTTTGGTAGTGTCGTAATTATGATCACATCAACTGAGGGCGCTTCAATCATGGCAGAATCCTAAAAGGCGTCACCCTTAGAAAACGAACAATGCGTCGTGTGGTTGGACGAATCAAGGTTGCTTTTAACTATTGAACAACAGTTCAAGACTTGCTTGAACAATTCGTGATCCACCAACTAGAAATAAGGCAACCAACAATTATTTATCAACAAGATGGTGCTCTGCCGCACTGGGGACTATACAGGTTCGAGAGGCACTATGGAGTTCCTGTTGGTTGGGTAGGTAGGGAGGGATGGGCCTATTCCAGGATGTGTGGAGAACCATCTCGTTGAAAAATATTTTTTGGCTGCCTGTTTTCTAGTTGGTGGCAAGCAAGCCTTGAACTGTCGTTGAATTGTTCAAGGCGACATTGTTTCAGCCAAACACGCAACACTGACTGTATTTTTTCTATGGGCGGTGCCATTTTGGGTTCTGCCACGACTGAACCACACTCAGTTGAAGTGATCGTGAGTACAGCACTACCAAAAACAATTTATTTACTCTACCAATTGGTGAAAATTGCTATCGCCTATGGGTATCGATTGATTTTTTTAATTTATTTCCTTATCAGTCAAGTTATTTTCTCACCCTGTCGTTCAACCAGAGAACGTGCCTTTTGATGGTTTGCTGGTTTCGGAAGGTGTATCTTCAAAGTTACCAATCAATCTCAATACTATTTTATGGCAGAGCAATTTGTTGTTGTTAGTTTTGCTTTTATGGAGCACGAACCCAGACTAGGCTATATGCCAATTGTCGATGAGAGTGACAATTTAGCTGAAGAAATCTAAATGGAAAGTCCAGGATCTATGACGTGCCACGATCGACAGGATCACTAGACACTGCATGACCCTTCTCCTCTCGAAAATACCAAGGGTGGCTGACTAAACAATGTACAATAGTGATAGTGAAACTTATTGGAATATAAAAGGCCACAACGTCGCACATTCCACGTAAACTAAACTAAACTAAAATGAGTACACACCCAAACTGAGCTCCCACTTGAACTGAACCCGCACCATACAACATACACCGTACAATGTACAGTATACTTAGCTGACAGCAATTAAGACGGAGACGTGAGTATGCAGCACGACAACAACAGCACGAAGGAGAATTGTTGCTTTAAGACTGCTAAATAATGCGAGTTTGGTGGATTTCTCGCCAAAGAATAAGGCACACGTAAACCTACGAGACAGCAAAACGCAAATGTTCGATATGCAATGTAAGGTTTAACTGAACCAGAGTTAAAACAGCAAAGAAACACGAATAAGTTTTCCTGCAGGGTTTCAATGTGTTTCAGCCTTGTACTATACAAAAAATAAATGCGTCATTGCTACCAGATTGCAACAAAATTACATTTCATATACGCAGAGAAAAAGAAAACAGACCTGTCAACATTACGTATAATTTGCACCTACGTAAAAATAATTTATCGCATAATTACTTTTATATGAGGGTATGAAACGTAATTGGCCCGGCATTTTTCAAAAAATATCTATTCGCCATAAAAAGAACAGTTAGTATTACAGGGTAATTGGTTTGTTTTAGAGTGTCTTTGACCACGTTTGCTGCAAAGTAATTACCACCATGATTGCTGCACACTACAAAACTTCTCTCTTTATTCGAGAAACACAGAAACAACCAAATATTCGTTAACCAACGTGTGTAAAAAGACGTCCAATTTGATTTAAGAGCTCACCACAAAACCTTCTGGTTAATTTAAAGAAATTAGTATGTACTATTTTGTAACAGCAACGCAAAGTGGATTTACATTACTCGTATTTAAGTGTTGAATCGCTTACAAAATTACTGTACGTCCTGTTTGTCTGATAGTTTATATTCAATGTTTCCAAAGATTTATCCATCATCATACACGATACATATGATTGAAAAATGGAAAATCCAGGATCTTTGACATGCCCCGATCGACAGGATCACTAGACACTGCGTGACCCTTCTCCTCTCGAAAATACCAGGGCTGGCTGACTCAACAATGCTCCAGCAAAACTAAAACAATTAATATCTCCGTTCCTATTCAACATTTTTCGACCAAACTTGACCAGATATTAGATAAGTATGGAAGGTATATTTGTACCAAAATTTTTTCAATGCTGTGCAGGAGTAAAAGTAGGGAGCCACACGTAAATTTTAAAACTGTTCACAGTTGTTGTTGTTATTCTTGGTCTTGTGTACCATCGTTTCAGAAAAAAACTACTGCACCTACTGAAAAGCTGAAACATGACGGAAGCCAAAAATTTCCTTGCCTTCATTCTCAAAGAGACCACTTTTTCAGATCGAGCCATTCCGCTGTTATGAGACCCTAAATGATAGGTAAAGTGAAAGAATCCGTGTTTCAGCTAAACGCATATAGATTTAAACCAAACTAAGCTACGTTGTTAATTTCGGACCTCGAAAGTGGCAGTTAGAAACGATAGAATGGCGTATTTATTTCCAATGGCATGCACAGGAGGGGGCAGAAACTGCTTTTTTTGTAAAAGAAAATGGCCTTTAGTGCCGACATTTGATGGTGCCTGATGGTGCCTAAAGGCCTAATAATGGCCTAAACGCCTGAAAGGGGCAGAAAAGGGTAAAATGAAAAGAGCGAAAAAAGCCCCTAGAAAAATGTCTACTAAACCATACTGTGAATTTTTACTAACAATTGCCTCTACTTTCTCGGTGGTCCGAGCACACTACTGTTTATTCCGTTATGCAGCCTTTCTGAGCTGAGCTGTTTTGTTTCAAAAGGTTTAAAGGGTTCAAAGGGGGGGGGGGGTTCAAAGGGTTTTAGCGAGCGTTTACCACTCCTGGTTATCTGTTTTGTTTTAAATTGGGCAGTAACAATCAGTGCATGCGCGCGCAGCAATAATCACTGCGTGTGTGTGCGATCACACCTTTGCAAATGAAAAAAAAATGTCTTCCTGCCGCCAGGCATAGACAGAATTGGTTTTGGTGTAAATTTAAATTAGCATTAATTCCAGTTTTTTCCAGTTTTTGTTCCTCATTACTGCATGCCATAAAAATAGGTTGACGGATTACAAACAAAAACGTCAAGTGTGACGTAAAAAAGGGTTATATGATTGAAGTTTCACTTAACGTGTTAAAATGAATACGGATAACAATTTATGATTTTTAATTGTATAATAATCAAATCCACAATTCAGAAAATTTCATCTGTTTAATTGCTGCTGTGTTTTAACAATGATATAATTGGTAAACCACAACAGCACTTAAACAGATGCAAGTTTCTGAATTGTACATTTGATTATTTCAATTCAAAATCATAAATTTTTATCCGTGTACATTTTAACAAGTAAAGTGAAGCTTCAATCATATAACCTTGTTTTACGACACACTTGACGTTTTTGTTTGTAATTATAAACATCCTTCAACTTTGTTTCAAAGGTTTTGAAAATGTAAAAAACCTTATTTCATAATAGACGGTTCTGTATGACAGACTGTACTGAAAGACCATTAAGATTTTTTTTTTATTTAACTCGCTTCCAAATTCGGATTGCCTGGTTCAGAGGTCTCACTTCTTCATTTGATAGCTTCCACTTTAAAACTATATCGTTTCCGTCTGCATCACTACCGCTGTAAACATATGTACTCCAACTTCCATCTCGTGGAACTGTAGCCTGGCTGCCCTTCGATCTGAACTCCATATGTTTACCAAAGTTATACTGTACATTGGCTAACCGAGGTGAACCTTCTTGTTGAACTTGACCGAAAGGAGCAGCTTTGCCACCAGCAACCCTAAAAAAGTGTCCTGCGTACGAGGAACTAACTTCACTCCAGCTTGTCTGGGGCCATAATGTCGTTGGAGGTTCACTGCCTGGAAGCTGGGCGTAAATAAACCCTTTTGGGACTGAAAAATATAAGAAAAACATTATATTAATTATTAGCAATGAGTGTGAATCATCGACTTACAAAAGACAAGCATTCTTTGAAATAGAAAGTGTACCAAAGTACCAGCAAATTAGGCCCCTGAATACGTGATTTTATCTTGAAGTAATTGGTACAAAGATGAAACCAATGACATTTCGCCCTTGAAAACTGTCGTAAATAACATATGAAAAGTATACCAAAATATGATAGGTGGAAAGACATCGTGGCACCCGAACTCGACACTTTCACTGTTATTTAGTGATATACTGATTTCCCTTTCACAGTTAGAAAAATTATACTCTCTTCCTTTATTGTTCCGCTTGAGATTTCCTTTCCAATGATACCAAACACAACCGGAAGTAACTAACGGAAGTCGTACTAATGTGTTAGTGAAAAGAAGTCATTTTTCAAAATGGCATCTGAATATGACACATTGAATTCCCTTTCAGTTAGCGAAATTACACTCCCTGCCTTTAATGTTCTTCTTGAAATTTTCTTTCCAATGTTATTACACACAACCAGAAGTTACTGCCAGAAGTGGTACTAATGAATCATGATTAATGCATAGTGTAGGCCATAATAGTCTCATGGTTAAGCAAAACAAACTGAACTTTGTGAGGATAACTCCATCTTTGATGTTCTTCATATTGTCCACACCCATGATAACCTTTTAGGAAAGGGTGCCATCTGAGCATGCCAAATGAACAATCTACCCCCTCTCCTTACCAAGGTGTCCGCATCACAGTAGTCTGATGAGGGAAACCTTTAAGCTTGGAGAAAATTCTCCTATATCAGAGGTCTGTATGGGACGATCCATTCGTACTTGTTTCAACAAGATGTGCACGTGATCCCTACCAAACTCCAATCTATTTGGGGTATGCTCCGTCCAGCACTGGTGCTGGATTCTGCAGAAGATCTTCTCCACCGCATTAAGCAATACAGAAATGCAGTGTACGCGATACCCTGTGGAGGACGCAGGCACCTCTACGTGGGGTGTAGAGGTCGTTCCACAGGCAGACACCTCCAAGGACATGCGGGGGACATTGGGAAACTCTATAATGCGACTGCTAAACTCCATGATGACACTCAGCATGTTCCCAAGTGGAATAAAACTAAAATCGCACACGACGAGCCTCACTGAATCCTTAAAATATAGCTGAAATTCCTCAATATTGTCAAAAACAAAAGCAGACATCTTGAAAAAAAAATTTGAAGGGGCATGATCTCCTCTCAAACCTCCCCAACTGCAAGTAAGAGTTGGGGCCTGCTAATTGTTCCAGTTTGGAGGTATGTATAGCGGTTGGCCTTGAGTCGAATTGAGATGCATTCACCAGACCAGGGAGCGCTCTTCTTTGCAACACATTATGGCAGACTGGACTGGTACGTTTTTGGCATATTTATAGATTAATTTCTTGTTTTTTGTGTAAATGGGTTGATGGTAATTGCTTGTTCTCTGTTTCTCTTGGTTTAGTATCTTGAAAACAACTGCCATGAAGCTAGCGAAAATTTTGTTTTATAACCAAGGGCTTGTGCAACTTCTAGGCAGTCACTGGGGGTTAATTTTAATTTCACACACTTTTTATTACCCAAACTGTTTTAATAAATGAACACATTTTACGGGATTTACACAATCCCTGCACCACCATGTGACAGCCCTACCACGTGAAATATAATGGCCCACTTTTTGTAGCTACACAACACAAATTCAACCTGCACGCCCCATTGCAAAGCCAGCGTAAACAGGCGCATTTGCGACTAGTTACATTTTTGGTACCAACACGAATAAAGACCATGCCGCAAACTGCATTGACTGCACAAGCTAACCCTAATCCTAACCCTAACCTTTAAGACCTGTTGTGCCGTACCAGGTATGCCATCCGTGAGGCTAGGTGTTCTTCGTGGTCGGCTTATGTCTCGCCGATCACACTATCCGTGCCATCTCAGCAGGTGTGAAAGAAAGTGCACTAAATCTCAGGGAACGTGTCTTCTCCGGTATCACAGTCAAGGGTACAAGGGCCATGATCTTTTCCATGTTGGATATCACTGATTGTCTTGCATCCGCATTTGTGCGGGTCTTGAGTGATAATCAGTATGATCTTCGTTTCCTCGAGATTAAGGACAGGGAGAAGGTACACTCTCTAGACTTCCGTTCTGATAGTCGGGAGGAGTACAACCTACCATTTACCAAGCAGTAATTTGTTTCAGCTTTAGCCAAGTCACGAGACTTCGCCCCAGGGCCTGATGATGTTCACTATCGGCTGTTAAAACACCTGCTTCTTGTCTCCTAGCAGTTCTTGCTGGATGTTCAACTGTGAGTGAGCGGAGAGCTCTATTCCAGGTGGATGGAAGATGGGACTGGTTATCCCAATTTTGAAACCGGGAAAAGACCCGCCCTTTCCTTCCAGTTAACATCCAATATCCCTGACTAGCTGCGTCTGAAAACTTACGTACCGGTTGGTCAGTGAGATGTTAGTATGAGTGCTGGAATCACAAGGATTGTAATTTGCATCACAGTGTGGGTTTTGACGGTTTTGGTCAACCATAGATCATCTGGTTATCCTTGAATCAGATATGAGGCAGATTGTTTGCCTGCGTTAATATCTCGTTCAAGTCTTCTTTGACTTGGAGAAGGCTTGTGAAACGACCTGGCGTTATGAGATTCACTGTAACTTCTACAACTATGGCTTGAGGTGGCATATGCCGCTATTTCTTTCAGCTTTCCTCTCACGCAGTTCATTTCACGGTCGTGTCGGGACAATAAGTCTTTCCTGCCTGTGTGTTTCAAACTGCTTTTGCCTAGTCATTGTTTATTGATGACTTCAACCTTCACCTTCAGGCTGATCGTATACAGAGCTATGAACAGCAGCTGCAGTTAGCAATTAACAAAGTCGAGAGTTAGGCAGTCGGTAATGGTTCCTGGTTTTCTTCGGAAAAAAAAGTGAGTGTCCACTTTTGCCGTTAACGAACACTGCACCCAGAATCCCAGCCTGCACTTCGGACAGGCACTGATTCCTGTAGTCCCACAGGCACATTCCCTGGGTCTGGTGTTCGATTCTAGGTTGTCTTTGCTTCCACATTTGCGCCAACTTAAAGACAAGGCTTTGTGGGCACTTGACATCTTATGGGTTCTGTTGGGCATTTCGTGGGGTGCTGATAGGACTGCCATGTTGTGCCTGTACCGGCCCGTGTCCGCAGCAAACATGATTATGACTACACGGTCTATAGTTCAGCTAGTGACCCAACTCTCCAAATATTGGACACTGTTAGCCACAGTGGCCTGCGTCTGACGACAGAGGCATTTCGGGCATCCCCAGAGGTCAGCCTATATGCTGATACCTTGTAGCCACATTTGGTATCTTGCTGGAAGTAGCTAGCCATTTTGCATGCTGTGCGGTCCAGTCCTGCTTGGCCCACGGTTTAGGGGCCAGAGTTGCGGGGAGGCAATGCGAGGGGGTAAAGCGTGAATTCCGTGATAGGCTCCTGCAGTCCTGTTGGAAGATTGGCTTTGAAATGCCTCGCATCTTGAAACTTAAGGAGATGCCAGTGGCCCTTCTGGCTTGTCCCAAATGACACGACGCACTCTGTAAAGCAACCCTCCCAAAAAGCTCCATTCCACCACCAGGGTACTTGCATGACTTCTAACGGCTGTGTTATGAGCATGCCGGATATCGGCGGCTTTTTACAGATGGGTCAAAGTCAGAAGTTGGCACGGCATGTGCTTGTGTGCATGAAGGAGTGACTGTTTCCCAGCGGCTTCCATCAGGCTATTTTGTGTTTACTTATACTACACTGTGCTTTTGGTGGAGCTTCTGGCACTCGGTATTGCTATTGAATGCATCCTTGATCTTCAGGGCACACATTTTATCATCTTTAGTGATTCCTTGAGTGCCCTGGAGTCCTTGGCGACATACAACCCTCAGAACACCTTGACACATTGAATCCAAGCGCTGCTTTCCCACTTGTGGAAAACTGTGAATTTCCGCTGGATCCTGGGCCATGTTGGGTTTTCTGAAAAATGACCATGCTGATGCTGCAGTGAATGGGACCATTTCTGGCCCTCTCGATAGGGAACTGTGCCTTGTTCCTACAGACGCCTTTCCAGCTCTTCGTTTGAAGTTGCTTGTTGTTTGGCAAGCCTAGTGAGACAAAGAAGATGGCAATAAGTTGTGGACTATTAAAGGCTCTCTCCAGGATTGGCACTCAACTTGTAGCCATAGTCACCGGGAGAGGTGGAGTTAGCCCATTTACGTATTGGTCACACCAATCTTACTCATTGCTTTGTTTTGGAGGGGGTTTTCTCTTCTGAATGTCATTGACGTCGCTGACCACTCCCGGTCTGTCACATTCTTGTCGATTGTCACCACCTTGATGGTGATCGTCGCTGTTTCCACCTTCTGCGAGACATTGCGTCCCAGTTGAGTGATGAATTTGTCTTTCAGTTCAGGTTTTTCAATTTTCGCAGGAGGTACCGATTATACATGAGATCTAGATTTGGGTTAGGTTGACATTTTTGTAATGTGTGGTGCAATGGCAACCCGGGCCTCGCATTACTTCTGAATGTAGAAAAAAATACGGCCTTGCCTTAAATACAAAATATGTAAATTGGAACAGTAAAAAAATGACGTCTTTCCCTTTGCTCTGTTTCCTAGACAGGAAATTTCTAAACCGGAAGTTTCCATTCAGTAATTTACATCAGTCATATATAAAAATGCTTAAATTCATTATAATTCACGAAATAAAATTTACAAATAAAAATTTTGGATTACTTAAATAAGTCGATAAGTTAGCCTAACGTCAAACCTTACCATTAAAACGTATATCCGTGAGAAATTAGTGGTTAAACAGCAATAATTGCTCGTTTGCTTGAAACGGGTCAGTCCAATGTCTCGGGGATTGGGAAAAAAATCACTCATACTATGTGCTCGTGAGGTTTCCTCCACGACGTTGGACTGTCCTTTTCTCGAAGAACGAGCAATTATCGCCGGTTAACCGCCAATTTCTCACGAATATCTATTACAAAGCCGATACACGAGTATACGCACGTACTGTACTATTTTCGCTTATTCATAGGTACGTGTAGGTTGTAGTCTCACAAACAAGTACAATTTCGATTTAACCGCAAAACGTTCTGTTTAATGATTACTGGTACAGGCAAGGGTTTGAAAGAATTTACCAATTTCTATTCATTTTTATATTTTAATGACCCATTTTAAGAATTACAGTGTACAAAAGTCTAAGTAATGCAACTTAGAACGATGCTAATGCTTCTTAGTGACGTTGCCGCCATGGCACACCCTTCTTTGAGCATAGAAGACCCTTCTTTAAAAGTACTGGTTGTTTATTGTACTTTTACTTGTACCCAAGTAAAACCATACCAACAGAAACCATACTTCCTTTAATTTATCAAACTTGTTTATCGATTAATTATAACGCTGTAAATTATAAATCTTTCTGCCAAATACACAATTTGATATTTTTCATGGTAATAGTTTAAAGAGATGCGTGTGTCTTAAAATATTCTTTGGCTGTGGAATAAGTTAATTTTTCCTGGATTTGAAGACGTGCACACTGCAAAAAAAGATGTACGCCGTAAATGCAGGTTTACACCATACAAATTCAGGTGGTTAATCAAAGTAATTTCGTCGTAAAAAGGGGCCCGTGTATTTCGAGGGCAATGGTGACTTTCGGCACTTTTAGATATTGGTGCTGAACCCAACTTTAAACAATAAAATTTGTTGTTTTGCATGAATTTAAGCTTCCCTACCCCACAAATCTCACGCAGTACTTCATGTACGGACACACGCTGTAAATTCCCGTTATTTATTACGTGCAGGCAGCTAGGTAGTAATAAACGAGGAAAGACAATTGAACAAGTGAACAGCAGTAACGACGAAGATATTCACACTTGAATTTGTCAACATTATTGCTGTTCACTTGTTATCCTTAGCTGTTTACATTGTTGGCTCATCTGTATTTCTTCCTTTGCGCTGCTTAGAGTACAAATTAGAAGCAGCAACGGACCTAGACGAAAAACAAACTGTGGAGCATGCGGACATTCCCAAAAAAAAAAGGTGCACACTTTAAAAAAAAGGGCAGAAAGACGAAATTTTGCTACTTTCACTCACAGGTAGCAGCGTTTGAAGAATTGACGTGATCTGCTTGTCTGATTCTGTTACAACTAATTTACTGATGATAAAAATTTAATCCACCCTTTCAGGATGATAGTATATCATGAAACATGGATCATGGACCCGGGTGATGGTGGTTGGTTGACGAGTGAGCTACCACTACGTGTATTCATGCCAGATTTCCTTGTGAGGTGGAGGCATATTGTAATACAACATTACCCAAATTCCACTGTGGGTCACTGTCACAGTCAAATGCAGAATTACTGCTTTAGTCAAACGCTAGATCACTCAAATGCTAGATCACTGCCTAAAACCAGTTCAATACTCTTTCCCAGCGGAATTCATTTTACGTTCCTGACAGCAGCGGGGGTTGGCAGTTTTTTCCCACCAAGTGGTTAAAACCGGTTTACCTTGTTTTTTACCGTCCCGGCAAAAGACTTTTGCCGCTTTTGCCAAAAATATGGCAAATATCGACTTGAAGTAAAAAAAAAAAAAAAGGTGCCCTACAATAGGCAAATATTGGCAAATTAAAAAGCTCCCCTTGAAAACTTCACATCGTTTACTTTAAAAATTCATATTCACTACTTATCTAGACACACGCTAGTGTTTCGCGCCAAGTTAGGCAACAATCATCACAACAAACATCACATCAATTCAATTGTCGAGGTTGTAAACCATTGTAGCGCGGCGCCGTAGCATCAGTGTATTATATCTCGAAGCATAGTTGGGCACATTTCAGGTACTTGGGGAAAAATAATAATGCGGTACAAAAGCTTAAATTGTGTTGAAATCGATAGAAATGACCCACCTGACAAAAATTAACTCGTGTAGGAATGCCAGCTAAGCTGCTTTCAATGCTAAATCTGACCCTCAATTACGTTGTAAATGTGTTATATAGCTAGCTAATTCGCTCATCCCCCTGTTAAATCCCATAGGGTGATTATTCGTCGATACCGAGATAACGGGGAGGTTTCCAGCTATGAAATTGGACGAATGGGTGCAGTACAATACGAACTGCATACCTTTTATGGTTGGAGCCTGGGGGCGTAACAGGGAGGGCGCGTAAGTACGAAAATATTGTTATAACCATTGTTAGTATTGTCGGCATCGTCTCTCATTGGACGGCCAAAGTTCGGACAATGAGAACGTGTATACTGACGTACGTGCCTAGACACACACTAGTGCATCACGATAAATCTAAACAACGTTGCAAAGAAATTCACGAAAAAAAACCAACTCGAAAAACAAAGCCAAATAAACAAAGCCAAAAACTGGTAAAGAGGCCAACAAGTTGAGAGTGGTTCGGCCCTTCAAAGGACCAACACAGCAAATTGTTGATAGTAGCAATTTTTTGTTGACGTGGCACTTTATAGTACACATCTGCACAGTAGTGGAGTTGAGCCAATACACAATTAAAAAAAAGGAGTGATATCATATCAAAAACCAAAATTGGTAAAAGGGCCACCAAGTTCCGAATGGTTCGGCCCTTCAGAGGAGTGATATCAACACACCAAAACATTCGCCAACTTATTCGCACCGAATAATACTTCGGACGTTAAATTGCTACCGAAAATAGCAATGTTCTAGTTTTCAATTAACCGTCGAACTATTAAGCGTTGCGATTAACTTGGCCAATGTTTTGGTGTGTTGA
>JAHWFP010023764.1:38906-49572 GCA_023313725.1 Lithobius niger
TTGGCGAATGTTTTGGTGTGTTGATATCACTCCTTTGAAGGGCCGAACCATTCGGAACTTGGCGCCCCCTTTTACCAGTTTGGGTTTTTTATATGTTTATCTTGCGTAGCTTATTTTCACAGTAAAAGATATTCTTCTCTCAATATCTATTCAAATTTACGCAAATGACTATAATAAAAAGTGTCGGCCCATAAGATAATAGCTTGTTATTAGGCCCAAGCGGCAGTTGTTAAGTGGAAGGTTTTACAACCATCAGGAACAGTTGTTTTTTGCCGCATGAGGGAGGAAACCGGAGTACCCGGAGGAAACCCTCGTGCAACGGACGGGAAACAACCGGAGAAAAGCCCGTACATGTACACTTCCCATCGCCAGGATCGAACCCGGTTCAGTACGAAGCCAGAGATGTACAGCTGGGACCAAGACGCCTATCGAATCTGACGCCTCAGTGTTCGCAGCTACCCGTGCCCTTCAGACTATCGATAATTTGCATAGATATTATGAGAAGAATATCTTTTACCGTGAAAATAAGCTTTCTGGATTTTGCCAGTTTTAGCCGGTAATAACGGTAAAAAAAAAACGGTAAAAACCAGGCAATTTGCCGGCAGAAACCAAGCCCTGACAGCAGCTGTTATTTTAAACAATTTGAAATCGCTTTAAAATTTAAATGCACTTTAAAGTTCTACACAATAACTTCATTAAAATGGGGCTCTTCAAAGTTATAGTGCATGTTGTACTAAAAAATTTCAAGCTGTTTTTTGCTGCTGCACTGTTTTTACGTAAGTAATGAACCAAACAAATTTCGATCACGTAAAAATCCACGAATCGTGTATAGCCTATCAAACACATTTTTGTCGTGAAATGATTACCAAACTGTAATAAAGAAGGAAGCACGACAAAATTAGTACACAATTAATCAGCCGAATAATACAAAAATATTACAATACTAAAAATGTTATATTTCACTGCATATCCTGGACCATTATCGTGCAAAATTCAGAAATATAAACGTAAGGCGCTCACTTGGCATTCCACCTTTTATGCGTGTTTACCATTTTGTCGTAGTGTTCAGGGTGATGCAAAAGTCTGGAGAAGCCTACAGCTATTCCAAATCTACTAAGAGGAGAACCACGAAAATGTGCGTACATATACTATGGGTCGGGGGACATGTAATGATGCTAGTTTAAATGACCTTGGAATGGTAGTTCAAGGTCATCGCGATGCTAAATTATGAATTGTATGTCGTAAAATAGTATTGTAAATTGAAAAGTTGTAGAGAACTAAACCAACGCAAAAGCAAAAAAATGGAATGAAAATCGGATCGTTAGGGTAGGAGTTATCGTTCAGACAAGTTAGTCGTAATAGCTTCACTGCATGTCTTCAAGATGTCCAGCAGAGAAGGCGCCGTACCGAACGAAATTACCGCAGCAGTACGGGATACAGATACATTTTTTTCCTTTCCTATACAGAAACGTTTGATGCCTTTTTCCAAAAAATTAAAAAGTGGTTTCCTGAAGCACGCGTAGTTGACATGGGGGAGGGGGGAGGGATTGGAACGGTTTACTGCATGTCATGAAGTATGTGAACATGCACCACTCATTTGTATAAATACTCTCCCATCTCCAATACATGTTTGACATGACTGATAATAAAACGAATCAACTTACCTAATTCCCTTTCCTTAAAATAAAAAAAAATATCGCCTAAGGCTATTAATCTGTCTTGCCCTTCCCCTCCTCGCTCAAGGAAACATTTACAGATCCTTCCCCCTTCCCCAAATATAACTGAACGTATGTATGCTTCAGGAAACCGCATTCCAATTTTGTGAAAAGCGCACCACACATCTGTGGATAGGTAAAAAAATAAACCTGTATCTGTGTCCCATACTGCTGCGAAAATTTCGTCTGGAACAGCGCCTTCTCTGCTGGACATCATGAAGACATGCAGTGAAGCTATTCAGACTAACTTGTCTGAAAGATAACTCCTACCCTAATGGTCCGATTTTCATTCTGTTTTTTTTGATTTGCCATTACAGTTCTCTACAGCTTTCCAATTTACACCACTATTCTACGACGTGTAGTTCAAAATTTAGCATCGTGATGACCTTGAACCACCATTCCAAGGTCATTTAAAGTAGCATCATTACATGTTCCCCGACCAATAGTATATATACAGTATGTCACAGAAGTCCTGATCCAGGTAGGCCTATGTGGTATAGGCCTATACAGTGTAGACCTATACGATGTACGCCTATACCATATTAGGCCTAAGGTGTACAATCAGCAAACTATGAGCAAAATATGCACCTAATGGGAGCAGCAAATGTCTTCCGCAATAGGCGTTCACTCGCAGTAACACCAGTACATCGAACCCAGGACTTCCCTCTGGGTGTAGTATAGGCCTATATACCATAGGCCTACGCCATATAGGCCTACCTGGTTCAGGACTTCTGAGACATACTGTATGTACATTTTCGTGGTTCTCCTCTTAGTAGATTTGAAATGGCAGTAGACTTTTGCACCAACCTGTATGTTGCTGAATTTTTCTCGAAATCGGTGCAGTACTGTGCACAGAAAAATAGCATTTCTCAGTGTGTTTTTTCACTGTTGCGATACTTTTTCTTTTAATTACCAAAGTAAGCCTAAGTGGCTGAAGTTTATGACAGCATCTGATGTTTGAGTATTAGCCTTTTGTTCGTGTCGTAACCTCTGCCCATTCTATGAAATACCGTGGCGATCTTGCCAAGGGCATAAAGCATGAAACGTATATATCGTCTTCTTCACTGATGCTCACGACAGTCAAGCTAAATACTCAAAGACGGCTGAGCGGTTTAACAATTTAATGGTTTAGAGAATGTGCGGTATTTTTGTTTATTTTACCTTCACACTTGACCTTTTTAA
Source organism: Lithobius niger (assembly GCA_023313725.1). Lineage (NCBI taxonomy): Eukaryota > Metazoa > Arthropoda > Chilopoda > Lithobiomorpha > Lithobiidae > Lithobius > Lithobius niger. The sequence goes on from JAHWFP010023764.1 coordinate 41,804, forward strand.
ATATACGTATTACTTACCAGGATTCTGTTTCAATTTCGTAAGTTCCGCTTCAGATGCTAAATATTTCTGTTCCAAAGCACTGCTCTTCGTCTGTAATTCGGTTATCTGGCCGTTTGCATGTTTCTGCACAGCACTGAGCTCTTGCTGTGTCTGTTGCTTCAAACTGCTAATTTCTCTATCTGACTTTAGTTCTAGAGCAATTATCTTTTCGTTACTCTCCTTGCTTTGTCTTTCCAACTGCAACTGCAAGCTCACAAGCATGTTTTGTAATTTCGATACCGACCAGGGTTGGGTCTTTTCGCACACAACCACATTCCGTTTTTTGCAGTTGGCTCTTACCCATTCCCCAGAAGCGAAAACTCCTTCACCGGAAGCCATTTGCACGCACTGATGTTGGTCGTCGGTTATATTCTGTTTGGCCCAATTAGTAAAAAATAATTGAGTTCCATCATTCCACTGATATGTGTTATCAGGCTTCAAGTCCAATCCTAACCACACATTATCCACAATGACATTATCAATGAAGAATAATTTCTGCAGGAATTCCTGTTTTTCTTTAGTTTTGACCACGACTAGTTTGGGAATCTCTTCTTCTCCATCTCCATACGACTGACATACGATTTCGGCATCATCTTTTGTCTGGGTACCTGCTCTGTCAACAATTTTAATGCACTTTTGATCTCCATATGGGATCCAGTCCTTGCAAGGTGTAAATGTTGCTGAATTCTCAGCCCCTAGTAAAAATAAAATATAATAAATTCGTGAAGACTTATAACATTGGAATATTGGTGGACTTTGTCTTTCAATCAATAGTTGAAGACATGGCACGTTTTATTTTATTTTTATTTTCATGTAATAATAATAATCAGTGGGAAAGTCAACATGCACAGACGAACGGTGCAAAACAATGCAGTCAAATTTCGATATCGTTTGCAAAACCTTTACAAAATAATTTTCTTTTAATCTACACAGGAAGTCGCACAAAACTGTTACGCAAAGGAGAAAGAATAACCACTGTAAACAAGGTCCAGCAAGCCAATGGAGAAGCATTAAATGAAAATGGAATGTTCCAACTGTTTTGGACAAGGGCAAAGATGGATTTGGTGTACCGGCGAGTTTCCAATTGAATGGCAGTTGCCGGTAAAGCAATTCCATCTTTGCCCTTGCTCAAGAAAACTGGAGCATTTTATTACTTTTTAAAGCAACATCCAGCCTGCCTTATAACCTTCCGCCTGCCTCACACCACCCACGCGACCATCGCATCCGCGTATTTACCACAGCTAAGGTCGACTGAGATGGTAGCTACGTTCCTCGCAGCGAAAAAAGTAGCTACTGTCTCAGTTGGCATTGCGCCTAATAGCCCAGCCAGCGTGAACCCATTGATTGTGTTGTCAAAAACCGGAATGATTCTTGCATTTTAAAATCACAATTTATAATTTTCTAGACTAGTGTCTTATAATTTTGCTTCGGCGATCTATTGGAATAATTAATTTTAATTTTTACTGCATTAGCCTTCTACACTTTTGATTTCATAGTAATTACTAGCAACGATTAAAATTAATAATGCGCACACACTGATAAAACTTCAAGGACATTGTAGGCGCGCGATGGATCATATATATGTTCGGGACGAACGTAAATAAAGTTAATAATATTCAACAGAAAATCTCCTAGACGCCACATTTTAAAACGGATTTTTTGCAAGGGAAAGACTAACGGTAAGTAAATAGACCTTTGGGGCCATACTAGATGTGGAGGATGGAGAAAAATGGCGCTGGGAGGTATATCCCTTTAATGCTTCTCCGTTGGCTTACTGGCCAATGTTTAAAATGTTAATTCTCCGCCCTTAACGTTACAATTCTGTGAGAAGGCCTGTGTACTTTAAATTTTTAATTTTGTTTTATGAGGGTATAGCAGAAAATGTGGAAATATCATTACTTTTTTTTTTGTCTGTGCGTCTTGACTTTCTCACTGATTATTTGTACATCGCACTCCACCTGCACAACTGTCTTTTTATGTCTCAAGTCTTTTCGTTGCGCATTATTTCTGATTAATTTTTCCAAAAATTGATTATAACAATTGCTGTGTTCATAAAGTACGATTAATTTTGATATCAGAGAGGCATATCTCGAACATCCGTTGCCCAGGATTATTGACCTAAGAACCGAAATCCAAAATATAATTAAAATAAGTGTGGCGAGTATTGTCTAAAAATAAAGATCCAGTGTAGTACAGGTTTGCTAAAAACAGGCAACCAAATAATAATAATCTAGTTTTGAAAGAAATTGCGCGACATTGCCTGTTCCCTTTTAAAACCATCGGACAATGGGATCATAAGTCCGTATGGAGACAGACAGACAGACAGACACACACACATAGACATCGGCACAGCCAACAATTTCTTTTACATTGCTTCACACCAAAAAGACACAAAAAATATCGCGGAGTGCTCAATTTGTATACAACATTTGTCGCACAATAGGCAATGTTATGTACTGGCTGTGCCACCAGGGACACGTATTGACTGCAACATTTGTATTAATAATCAGCGAGTTTTTCCCCCACTACAATTGCAGCCTACAAACACAAGGACATTCTTCATAAAATAACACCACGAGAATCAAGTACAATGAAAGAGGGTATAGTCAAGTTAAGGAAAGGGAGCTATGCGACGTAATATGATACTTCGACAATAGGCCCGGCAGTTGGTTACTTTTTTGTAATGAAGGAAGTTTTAGGAATGTACAAACTCTGCTTTGAAAAGTCCTCGCCTAGAATGACGTTACTACACTGCAGCATGGTAGTACGTGCCAACGTTTTAGCTTTCGAATTGTTGTAACCTACGAAAGCAATTTTTCACTGAGGCATGTATAGAATGTTTTAATTAATGGTTCAGTCAAACCAGTTTTAGAACTTGATACCAGCCGTCACTTCTTTGTTCCCCCCCCCCTCCCCCACAGAATAAATACTTGAGAAATTTTCACGAATATAGATTGCACCTCCCATCCTTAATGTCCTAAGCAGGTTTCACGTAAGCTTTCTTTGAATGATACGAACTGAATAATATTTTTTTTTTCAACAAGGTCGACTGTTTTAATTCTTTCTCGGTTTTAGGTCATGTTCGGCAACAAACTTGCACAATCTGATTTTCTTCTGTGCTAAAGATTACTGTAATTTTTAAGTGCTAAAAGCGAGATAGATAACTTTTCAACAACATCCTAGTGTTTCATTCATAGAGGAACCACAGCTTGCTGTAACCAATACAGAAATTTTACTTCATAATGGTAATTGATTATTGGACAGAATTTAGAAAAACTTCCACCATAGCTGATGTATGGGGCAAGGTGGCCTGATGGTTAGCATGACCGTCTCATGTGCCAGAGATCCCGGGTTCGAGCCCAGCCTCAGCCACCCATGGATTTTCGGGAAGAGAAGGGCGCTGTTATGTCTCGTGCTCATGTCGATTGTGGCATGAATAAAAGACCCTAGGAATTTTTGATGGTATTTAACAAGCAAAATTGTCCCTCTGGAGCATGGCTTTGGCTGGGAGCGCATCAAAAGCTAAAGCCATAGCTGATGTAACCCCTTAATTCTGCGGCGGAACTTTGACACACGATTTTTGTCCATGGCTTAAAGTAATATTCCCACTACTTAGCGCCCATTTGCTGTTTATTCATTCCGTAAGCCTATAATTCAGTAATAACAATAAATCACGATAAAAAGGGTTAAGGAAGCACATCGTCAGCATTACAGACGGTTTTATCTCGTGAAAATACAAAATACACGATGTTGGAAAAGAAAGAAACTGCAACTGCCCCGACTGGGACTCGAAATCAGTATTCCGTATACAGACTGGGTTGGGAGCCATAGCACTGTGCTATTGGGGCATAACCAGGCTACAGGCTTCGCCAAGAATAGAAGCTCTTCAGCCCTTCTCAGAGCGACCTAAAGGTCACAAACCCATGTACTTTACTTATCTAAGAAAGAAATGTAAGATAAATGCCTCATTACTAAATCAGGACTTCCCGCATTATTTGTAGTGCAGACGCCAAGTAGCGTTCCCTCTTTGTATGTATATGCTATGCTTGTGACTATTAGGTCACCACTGACAAACTGACAGTTTCTAAGCTCGGCTGTAGCCTGGAGCCAGGGTAAACACAGTAACATACTTCCCTCATATTAGCCCATGTGATTCATCACTTCGCTACTTGGGTGGAACCTGGCTGCAGGCTCCAGCCGTGCTTAGAATCTCCTTTCCTAGTCGTGATCTAAAAGCGCAAACATATAAACAAGGAGGCAAAGCTAATTGCTTCTTAGCCTCCATTCTAGAATTATTGCGGGAGGTCCTAGGTTCGAGTCCGAGTCGAGGCAGTTGCTTTCTTTTTAGGCCGCTAAAAATTAATTAAGTGGTTATCAGGAGTAGTACTAAAAAAACTGACGTGAGCGGGCGGTGTTTTTTTTTTTTGTTTGTTACTGTTTATTCGTGTTTTTTCAAATGCGGGCGATGGCTTTATTATTTTTACAAAACAAAACAAAATCAGCAACTCAATGTCATAAAAATCGTTTCATGCGCTGAAAAAAAAACTCATTAATTTTTAGCAGCCTTATACGATTAGTGTATCTTGTATTCTTACGAGGCCACTCGTTAATACTGATGTTACTTAGTCATAGGCACGATGTGTTGCGGGGAAACCATTTTGCCATCACATTTAAACAACATCTTACAATTTTTGAAAATCGAAAACATTTAATCGTACTGTGTGTCGCTCGTGCCTTGTAAATGTCTACAAGCAGTAATTTTACACGAGGAAGTATATTTTAAAGGTTAGCGTGTTATTAACCTTCATAAAACAGAACTAAAGCACGTGGTAGTTAGTTGGTTAGGTAAACCCCTTGGCACCTTAAGTCCTCCATACCAGTAAATTTATCCAAGTATGAAGTTGCCTCCATTGCAACTGAAGCAACAGTCTGACCCTGACTACAAATTCAAATAACTATGATAATACAAAAATAGAACTTTCTAGACGTTATATAAAATTTTTTTATTAGGGGTGTGACAAATTCGAAAAGTTAAAGTCGGGTCAACGCTCGACTCGACCTGCTGCAATTCGTTTCAAGTATTTCCTGTTGGTTGTATGAAGCGTTTCAAAACCAACTATTGTGTGCGCGGCACATCTTTATTCCTGCGAGTATTTTATGATCGGCTACGTCTTCCTGGAGGGGGCGGCTTTAATCGACGGCCGCCATTGTTTTTGTGACCATCTTGGATATCAACAAGGCACTCTGCTACTAAAAACGTACAATCGATTATCTGTTTTCGTTCTGCGGAAAACTCAAGATAGGCGACGGACACTATAAAGCTGGTGGTGAAATCGAAATAGAAAACGAAAAACAATTGCTAATCTTAGCTTCTTATGTGGTCAGTATTGACAATTCTTTGATTTATAAACTTGAATGCTCTATAGCAGCGTTTCCCAACTGGTGATGCGCGCCCCCCTCGGCAGGGATGCGGGAATCACTGCCAGTGCTTACTATAAAGATCAGTGGTGAGCTATTTTTCTTCAACTATGCATCCCAAAATTCTTGTCAATGACATCCTTAGACCTGCTGTCCACCATTTCATAAAATTGCATTGGTATGAAATCCCCCCCCTCCCCCTTAGATCTGCCTAACATAAAAATCCGTTGTTCATTATATACCAACATAAAGTATGATTTAGTGGGCTAAGCAAGGCAAGGCATACATAATCATAAACTAAAGAAAAAATATGATGCAGCACATAGGATACATAAGATTTCAATCTCCTTCACCCATCTCCTTCCTCCTCCTACGTTCCTTCTCTTGCAAGACTGCAAACCAAAACGCATGGACCATTTCCACTACAGCATAGTAGGGAGGGAAGTGGAAATGGAAGCAAGCGTAATGTGAATTGACTGGGATGCAAGACATCTACGGAAAAACCAAAAAAAAAGAAACGTAACTCAAAAACAAAACAAAAATATGCAAAATGCATAAAAATATAATTTTTTGGCGAATATTTGAATGGAATGTATCCTATCCGAATATACTTTGAACGAACGAATATTCGAGTTGGTGGTAAAAATTAACACAGCTTTTGGGGGAGGGGATGGTACCTTTGCATGTTTCTCCCAATAGGTAGGAATGCTACAGAAAAGGTTGGGAACTGCTGGAGTAGACTTGAAACGTAGCCAAAGTGGTCCCCTCTTTTAAAATGAAACACTGCCAATATATTATTTACCATGTAACTTTAAGAATTAAAGACGGAAAGCCATAGGCTCAACAAAAATTAAATACAGATGCAAACCTATTTACGTTGCCTTTTGGACTTATATGTAAGACTGCCTGAGCGTCGTGGGTCAAAGGTTGTGAGTTCGATTCCCCGCTCAGGCAGTCTGACATATAAGTCCAAAAGGCAACGTAAATAGGTTTTCATCTGTATTTATTTAACTTTCAGAAGTTATTCGCTTCGATAGAAAAATGTTGAAAAAACCTGAATTCGACTGAATACATTTTGAGGGCGAGTATTAAGTGTTTGTCATTTAGGGAATAAGAATAGGGACATTATGTCAATTAACTAGATTAGTAATGTTACTTGAGAGCAACACCAACAAGCATGAAGTCGTACCAAATATCGAAATGTTGAAGTCCGCCGTATTGCTGTTCAAATTGTATTATGGAACGATTATCGAACGTTTTAAAAAACAAAACCGATATTATTAGAGCACACAAGTACAAATTGACTTATTAGTCCTTTAACATGGTGCTACCAGTCTTATAATTTCAACTCACCATAAGTTAAAAACATCAACGTCAGACCATACAGCAATTCTGAAGTTCGTAACATGACTGCGGTGAACGAAAATTCTAAAAACGTTCTTCATCGGAATTAGGCTAATTTATAATTCCAGACTACTTGTTATCAGTTGTAGTGGGCGATAACACCGTGAAACCTCAGGTGCACTACAGATTGTTTTTATCACTTGCATCTGAAAGTAACATTGCTTCGAAGAAGTACCAGGCGTGTTCATCATCATTACCTCATAGTAAACATCACCTGATAACTAAGATGACACCATATGTCTGATATCTCCCATTCTGAGAAAAAATAAACTATAGCGAGAAAACACATAATTCCTGCAAAACAATTATACTACAGACTTACGTTAGTGTGTAGCCAGTAACCAGATTAAAGCATCTAACAGGCCTAATGCTAAGGTTGTACCGAGCAGATTTTACCTACCGAGCCGATTCTCAGCCGAGCACTCAAAAAATGCCTGGTACACCGAGCAGAACCGAGCCGATCAATGCTGCCAAGCAGTACTTACTAAATATCAAGCAGACTTAGAGAAACAACACATTTTGTCACTAAAACCGCCCGCCTTGTGCTGCTAAAACAATGCTGCGGTTCCCAAGTGTAATATGAAAATGAATGTTCAAAAAAAGTAGTTAATCTTGCACGAATTACCTGCAAATGTATTTACTGTGTCGAATTCTGTCGTAGTCGGTCAACCTTCTTGCATCAGGAACCATGCATAAATCGTTGTCATCGACTAGAATTGAGTTAACAAGCACAATGAAGCTCGCGTTCAAGGTCCATCGGCTCCAGGATGTAGACTTCTTACATATTTTGTAAATTAATTTTTTTCTGTATTGAAATATTTTTTGTTTAATTGACGTGGTTTTTGAAATGCTTACATAACTAAGTGAAAATATTAAAGATGTCGTGACGACTGAATACCACCAAACTA
>JAHWFP010023767.1:0-11149 GCA_023313725.1 Lithobius niger
GTGAAAGGGTCTACGACTGTTAGAAACCGAGCTACGCCCGTTTTACTATGGGGCTGGTATTACAGTCACCGTCGGATTTTTCGCTCATTTTCAACTTTTCTGCATTCTTCTATAGGATGTCAGGTGTTTTCCCCCTGCACTGACCAATCCATAATAAGCACCTGAATTTGTGATTTTACCGTGAAGTAATTATTACAAAGGTGAAATCAACGGCATTCGCCCTTGAAAACTGTCGTAAATAACATATCAAAAGTCTACCTAAATATGATTGGTGGAAAGACAGCATTTTTTCAAAAAGGCGCCGAAATTCGACACTTTTTCTGTTATTTATTGAAATACTGAATTCCTCTTCACAGTTAGAAAAATTATACACCCTTCCTTTATTGTTCCTCTTGAAATTTCTTTTCCAATGATACCAAACACAACCGGAAGTGTTACTAATGAATCATGATTAATGCGTAGAATGTGCCGTAATGGAAAAATAATAGTGCCCAAATTGAAGGAATTGTTCACTTTGTGTGAAAAGCATTAAATTTGGTATGGATGCACGTGAAGGGTAGCTGGAAAAAAAAAGCAATGATAGCACGTTCAAACTTCCCTCGGGGGATGAGGAAGGACTTAAACCCCTCAAAATGTTTTTTGGTTGTACCTCCTAAACCGTCAACAAATCAAAAGCATAATGTGAAGGAAAAACGTTCAGCACACAATTCTGGACAGAAAGTGATGTACATCTTTTACGTAAAAGCAATCCTTAAATCACAAAAAGCATTATCACCCTCAATCCACGCGAACGCTCCTTTTTTTTCAATTGGTTGTTATAGTGATTTTCGTGTTCAAAGTGCTCTTGCAATACCTCTATTAGCTCGAAACGGACACGCTGAGGATTTTCTGGAAGGTTGGGATCTATTCTTTTCATCAAATTTAGCTGAAATTATTTAACCTAGATTGGGACTGTCCTACACCCATTTAAAGGTGAAGAGGTAATGGCGTAGCAGTGAGGGGCGTATAGTGATTTTCGAATTCAAAATGCTCTTGCTAGCCATCTAATTGCCTGATATGGACATCCTTAGAATTTTCTGAAAGGTGGGGATATATTCTTTTCATAAATCCTATCCGAAATTGTTTAACTAAAATAGAGACTGTCCTACACCCATTTAAAGGTGAAGAGGTAATGGTGTAGCGACGAAAGCGTGTGGTGATTTCCGAATTCAAAATGCTGTTACTAGCCATCTAACTGCCCGAAATGGACATGCTTAGAATTTTCTGAAAGGTGGGGATTTGTTGTTTTCATCAATCCTAGCCGAAATTGTTTAACTAATATAGAGACCGTCCTACACCCATTTAAAGGTGAAGAGGTAATCATGTAACGGCGAAAGCGTATGGTGATTTTCGAATTGAAAATGGTCTTGCTAGCCATCTAATTGCCCGAAATGGACAGGCTTAGGATGTTCTGAAAGGTTGGGATCTATTCTTCCAATAAATCCTAACCGAAATTGTTTAGCTTAGAAACAAATAGAAATAGGAGAATTACAATGACATTTTGAAACTGAAACTAGCTGGTGCACCAATTACAGCAACACTTTCAAATGGGCGTAGGACGGTCCCTGTCTAAGCTAACAATTTCGGTTAGGATTGATAAAAAGAATTGATTCTCACCTTTCAGAATATCTTAAACATGTCTATTTCGGGCTAAAATGGACTTGCAAGAGCACTTTGAAGCGAAAATTGACATACGCTTTCACGGCTACGCCATTATCTCTTCACCTATAAATGGGTGTAGAACTGTCCCTATCTAAGCTAAACAATCTCGGTTACGATTGATGGAAAAAAACAGATCCCCTAAACACTAAAATCACTAACACTGAACACTAAAATCACTATAAAAACCATTTGAAAAAAAGGAGCGTTCATGCGAATTACGGGTAATAATACGATTTTTTTGTGGTTTAAGGGTTGCTCTTACGTAAAAGATGTATATCATCTTTCTTGTCCCGAATTGTGTGCTGAACGTTTTTGCTTCACGTGATGCTTTTGATTTACTGACGGTTAAGGAGTTTCAACCCAAAAAACTATTTTGGGGGATTAAATACTTGAACTTGCTGTCATAGGTTTTGCTATCATAGGTTTTGCTATCATAGTTTTTTTTCCCAGTTATCCTTCATCTGCAAACTTTTATGCTTTGCACACAAAGTTAACAATTCCATCAATTTTGGACACTATTATTTCCATTACAGCATGATTCATTAGATAGTACTACTTCCGGTAGTTCCCTTTGTGATTGGTATCATTGGAAAGGAAATTTCAATAGGAAATTCCTTTCAATAGGAAATTCAATAGGAAATTTCAAGGAACAATAAAGGTGGGGAGGGGGGTGTAATTTTGCTAACTGTGAAAGAGAATTCAAACTCTCATAATCCGACACATTTAAAATGGCGATTCTTTTTGCCAAGACATTAGTACCACTTCCGGTAGTTACTTCCGGTTATGCTTGGTATCACTGGAAAGCATATTTCAAGAGAATAATAAAAGAAGGGTGTACAATTCTGCTAACAGTGAAGGGGAATTCAGTATTTCAATAAATAACAAAGTATCGTCTTTCCACCAATCATATTCAAATCTGTCAAAAAAAAAACGTATTAAATGTCATTTAATACGGTTTTTTTTTTTACAGATTTCAAGGGCGAATGCCGTTGGTTTCATCTCTGTACTAATTACTTCAAGGTTTGGTCAACTTTTTCGATATTTTCAGGCACCCATAAGTTATTTTTTGGAAGAACATTACAAATGGAAATGTGTTAAGGTCAAAAACCGCCAACCTTGCTTACCTCAGCATGCAAGACGAGATGGAAAGGTATCAATAATTCTGAACTCATGGTCCACACATGTCGCGACCTGCTGAGATAATTGACCGTTCAAACACACCTATAATAGGCCACAATTACGAAATAAAAGACACTTTTAAAACAAAACACGAGATGAACAAAAGGTTACAGAAGGAGGGCTTCCCAGGGAACAGGATAAGCGCCCAACATTAGTGCAACCGTGATCCAGGAGGAGCCAGCTACACTAGCTAACGTAGCACCAACCGCACAAACCTTCGGGACAGCATTCGTGTTTGGGACCAGTTGAGTGGTTAGTGGTTACTGAGTAGCTAGGTTTCGTTTGTGCGTTTAATGGTCATCATTGTTTTTATTTAGATGGTACGAACATTCTTGAACACGCTCGTGACTTGTAAATCTGGAATGACCTGGATGGCATCTAGTTAAATGAAGCGAAACGAAACTACGACGGTTAACACAAAGAAAGTATTGTACAACAAAAAGACACTGAAAAAAAGCAAAGGATAAAAAACTGTAGGGAAAAAGTGGTGGAAAAAAATCGACAGGTAAAACCTAAGAAAGTAAAATCTGCAGAATAATTAGCCATCGGAAAAAGCGTTGTGAAAGTGGTTTCCTGGTGAAATTCTGTCAAAGAAAACTAATATTTTTTCCCCATCTCTTTTTTCCTCCGCTATTTTTCGTTCTGTTTTTTCCCCTCTACCTCGTAAATAATTCTGCACGCATGAATTGCTTATGCATAGCCAAGACTAATCTCAATTTATTTTTTGTTTTACAGATTACTGGTGCCACAGAGTTGTTGAGCACAGTCCTTTTACTGTGCCATGGCCACCTCCCTAACCCAGCATGCCATTCACACTGTGCACTGCCTGCTGTACGTTGCTACCCTAGTTGCAGCATACTGGATGCTGGGGGCCGGGAACTCACCAGATACTTCCTCGACAGAGTGCAGCTCAAGTGCTTATTTTATTTTTTTGACGTTGAAACTTCTCCCACTGTTGGCAACCCCAAGACTACTAATGAACATTGTTGGTTTGATATTCTATAACAAGTGTTACGTTAAAGAAGTGTTGTTTAAAACAAATCAAGGTCTCCTGACGCCATTCATCTGTTTTCGAATTGTGACTAGAGGAAATTACCCGAATTTAGTAAGACAAAATGTGGAACGAAACCTTAGGACATGTTTGCAAGTCGGGTTGCAAGACTTTGTGCTCGAAGTCGTTACCGACAAGCCGATTCACTGTCCTCCCAATTTCTACATCCGCGAAACCGTTGTGCCCGCAAACTACCAGACTGGAACTGGGGCCAAGTATAAGGCCAGAGCTCTGCAATACTGCTTGGAGGACGGTGTCAACACCTTAAAGGACCAAGACTGGATTGTGCATCTGGATGAAGAAAGCTTACTGACCGCTAACTCGGTACGCGGCATTCTCAATTTCGTCAATGACGGCAAGTACCCATTCGGGCAAGGTCTCGTCACCTACAACCACGTCATCGTGAACCACATCACAACCCTCATGGATACCCTACGGGTTTCTGATGACTTGGGAACAGTGCGAGGACAGTTCAAGCTGTTTCACAAACCCCTGTTTGGTTGGAAGGGGTCCTATTGTGTCTGCAAGTTCGCCGCTGAAAAACACGTGACTTTCGACCATGGATGGGCAGGCTCCATTGCCGAAGACTTGTATTTTTGTTTGATCGCTTACAAGTATGGGTACGAATTCGATTACATCGAGGGGGAGGTGGTGGAGAAAAGCCCATTTTCGCAAGTGGACTTCTTGCGGCAGCGCAAGCGATGGTTCGAGGGACAATTACTCGTCATCATGAGCGACGCCATAGCCATCCGCTTCAAACTATTTGCGATTTTTAGCGTTTTGGCCTCAGCTCTTTCACCTCTTCTGCTTGTAAATACGTTAGTAGAATTATTCATCTCGTCACCCCACTGGTTCCTCCTCGATTTGCACCATTCTTTCATTTCTGGATCTGTAGTGTTCATTTACGCGTGCGGGGTCATCAAATCGCACACGCTTTACCCACGAAGAGGTCTACTTGTTTTGTGCGCCAATTTGCTAGCTGTTGTCATAGTTGGACCACTGACCTTTATATACCAGTTTATTATCCCAATTTGGTCGTTGTGGTGTAACAAAATAGATTTTTATGTTGTTGAAAAGGAAATATTGGATCCGAAAAATAAGAAATTCGTGTCGTTTGTGCAATGAGCTGTGATACAATGTAAATAAAAGCTGTATGTCGTTTCCAAAGTTTCATTTAGTTGGTTGTATGGAGAGAAGTGGAGAAAGGATAATGTGCATCCGTCGTAGCATCTGTGAACAACAGCTAAGACAATAGCTTGAGGAATCTTTTTACCACAACGACGCCGTTTTGTTTAGATATTCAAAACCCCGAAAATAGCCAGTCAAGAAAAAAAGCTTAAAAAGTGCACACAAATGCAGTAAAAAACACAACGTTTCGGAGGTTGCTGCACCTTCTTATCAAGTGCAAAGCAGTGGCGTAAATAAATATTTTTTCTTGGGGGGGTGGGGGTCAAATTCCACATTTTTATGCCCCCTTCAGCCCTCTTTTTACGCCCCCTTCAGCATGCACAAGAATGACTCCAGATTGGGGGGCATGTTTTCAAAAAATACTTAGCTGATAGGTTTTTTTTTTGTAAAAAATTTTTTTTTCAGTGGAGTTGTTTTTTGGGGGGGGGGGGGGGCTCATGCACACGCCACTTCCTGCCGTATATAGATAACACATTGCTCACAATCTCACCATAACATGGTTCCTGATAGTGTAACGTCACCACGATGGTGAGGAAGATTAATAATACGTTGTTGAGAAAACGATTGTTGAGAAAACAAGAAAACTTGATTACGCTGTTGCTAGAAAATTGATTCAGGAAATATCATGACAATTCTATTCAATTCCACCCAATTCAGCCTAAGTCCAGCGTAATTTTCAGGTAAATTTTTACAAAATTTAAGGTACTGCCGAAAATTTAGACGATTTGGTGAATTTTGGGGCGGAAATTGGTTAAACTAGCTGGACCCGTGCATGCTACACGATGGTTGAATTTCCCAAACTTAGCTTCTCCCGGTGTTTTGTCGTGGAAAGTAACTGGCAGAGTCAATTTCTCCTCCCCCCCCCCCACACACACACACACCGAACTGCTGCATCCCTTGGCTGGCTCTCCCAGTGTGGGGGATCTGTATTTATCCAGCAGGGACGTAAAGGTTTGGGACCCAAACCTTTACGTCCCTGTCTCCAGCACCTTAGGTGTCGGGACATTCCCACGGATGTTTTGGTGTAGCCCCGGAAAAGTCACAATGAAGTTGGATTGAAGTCTGAAAAAAAAAAACAATCACTGATAAACCCAGCATTCAGTAAGCGGTAATTATCTAGATTAGGGGCACCACGCCAAATCATTTAATTTTTGTACTAACCGACGCTACTCTTCATCCTAACACCATTTCGCATCATAAAACCAGGGGGAAAACGGTGTAAGGTTGTAAAAAAAATTTCAAAAGATGGAAAATGCTAGTCACATACGTGTTAAAGCAGCGGCGGCGACAGCCATATTGTGAGGGAAGAAGGGTAGCCAGAAAACCCGATTTGCACCTCACTAAAATTTTACGGAAACGTAACCTAACCAAACCTAATCTACCTAACCTAACCAACCTAACCAAACCTAACCTAACTGACAATAACAACAAAACCACACGAAAATGGCAATAACAAAACAACGAAAGAAAAATTTCCACAACGATTGTTGTTGTGAAAATCGGGTTTTCCGCCTACCCAGCTTCCCGAATCAAACGCCTCACAGTATGGCTGCCATCGCCGTAGCTTTAGCGTGTCTGTAACTAGCATTTTACGTCTTTTAAATAATTTTTTGAGAAGTTTATAGACGTTTTCCCCGGATTTCGTGATGCGAAATGGTGTTAGGATGAAGAGTAGCGTCGGTTAGTTCAAAAATTAACTGATTTGGCGTGGTGCCCCTAATCTAGATAATTACCCAGTAAGCAAGTAAGTCCGCTCATCAGCGAAAATCAAAACGTCGACAATGGCACACTCCACAAATAAGTAGTAGATATCCGTGAGCCGTTGTCGATTTAACGGTTATAATTGCTCGCCAGCGAGAAACGGCTAGTCCACCATCGAGGGGGTGGAGGGAAACACGAGTGGGCGAAGCCTGTCTCCCTCCACCCCCGAGATAGTGGACTAGCCGTTCGAGCTCAAGAGCAATTATAACCGTTAAGTTGACAACGGCTCACGGATATGTATTTTAATGCTAAGGTGTGACGTCGAGCCAACATATCTAGTTATTTGAGATTTAAAAAAAAATTTATTTGAAAATTTTATTTGTGAAACATGACGTAAATTCCTGAACTCAAACTTCCAGTTTAAACTTCCTGTCTGCGAAAGTCTCACGTACGCGAGGTCGTCCCTATATCCAGTTCCAGTCACCCACATTTGTGTTTAAGGTAAAACCGTATTTTTTCTACTTTATTAGTTTAAATAAGATATAGCGTATAAAATGCGCTATTCGCTTGAGTCTCGTAGGTTTTTAGGTGTTTTAGAAGGGGTCAGTATGCTAGTTTTCGTACCGTCGGAACGAAAGGTTGTCGGATTCGGCTTGGACCATTCAAGTGGATGGGGGTGGGGAGGGGGCTAGCATCGTATGCGAGGCTTTTTTTTTTCGTGTTAGTGCGGAAAATGTCGCCAGGTTACAAATGTGCTGTTCGCTTTAGTATCGTATGTTTTTAGGTGTATTTAGGTGTGTTTACAAGTGTCGGTAGCCTAGTTTTAGTACTGTCGGAGCGAATGGTTGGCCTTTCTTCCATGGGTGGGGTCCTAGCATAGTAGCCTACGCGAGGTTTTTTTTTCGTGTTAGTACGATAAATGTCGCAGGTTGCAAATGTGCTTATTTATGTTGGTTGAATTTGTGTTGTGTACGGTAGTTTTTGCAAAGTATGTCGCATGGTAGAGCAGTGGTTGTGTGGAGCGCGGAAAAAGTGTTAGATTATAAAAAAAATGTGGGTTATCAAAATTAACCCACGGTCACGTGTGTGGGTTATCAAAATTAACCCACGGTCACGTGTGTGGGTGTTCAGATTAACCGTATATAACGGCTACACTTTTAGCATTGGGATGTGTTGGCGTGACGTCACCACCGTGCATTAATAAATAATAATATTTTCCCACAGAAGGTGGGCAGGACTTGGAAGCGTGGTGAGCCACTGATACCAATCCTGAGATGGGTTTGGGCAGCGGGGAGGGATAGACAAAACTAAGGATGTTGCTTCAGATACCGGGTCAGGATACGCCCGAAACCAAACACGGTACTTTTTGATACTGCTTCCTCGGTTTAGGATTTTCAAACAGGAACTAGTCGAAGAGCAGCAAGAAATTTCGGCGGCAGTCCAGACGTAAACCCTGAACCGAAAGCGTCCATGACTGTCCCCGAGTCGATGCCGTAGGACTAATATACGGCCAAATCCACGTATAAGGATAGAGCAGTGACATTTGCCGCCATATTGGCACCAGTATGGGTTTTGGAGGGCATAACTACAAGGTGCACTACATAAAAATGGAGGAAAAAACAACGGAAGAGCGGATTTCTTAGGCTTAAAATAACGTTGTTTTCTCCAACAACAAAAATCGCGTGTTTTAGGTCTAAGAAATCACTCTTCACAGCATCGGCTTCAGTATGACGCCCTTCTGTTTCTCTCTGCGGTGCCCCTTGCAGCTAACCCATTAAGACTCCAGCATAGTTATATACAATAATACTACGTCGTGTCACTGCTCTATAGGGTCAAACTTAAATCTTCGGAGCTACAAGCGTATGTTGGTCGTGTGGGAGGGGTGGGGAGATGAGGGGGCAACACACTCCGGAAAAAAAGTATCCAAGTTTGTGCAAACAAATATAAAATATCTTTCAAAAAAAAAGTTAAAGGAATTTTGGTGAAACCGTGTCCCCGAATTTTCTTTTAATTATGTATCTTTGATCAAAATTTAATGCCCTCCTTCCCCATACGGAATTTATAGACAATCTATTATTCCCGACATCATCCCCCTCCTCCCCCTCCCCCTTCTATTTCAATTTTGGTGGAAACTTCATGATTTCACGAAGTTTCTCTTACTGAGGACGACCCTATTATCTCTCCACCACTTCCCCAGTAAATGAGTTTGGGAGTTGACATCGAGTTTTCCTTTTTACGATTCTAAAGGTAATTAAGGTAACCTTGGTCGAGCAGCACTCAGCTAATGAGTGATGAATGCACACGTATAACCATGTGTTGGCAGTATTTTTTGGTGATTTTACAACAGATTTGTTTTGCGATTTTTTCCGCGGCTCTGTTTTCCATCGGCTTTTTTTTCCCTTGAGCTTTTTTCCGAGCCTTTTTATCATCGGCCTGTTTTTTTTCCCATCAACTTTTTTTCCATCGGCTTTTTTTTCAGGCTTTTTTTCTGCGGCTTTTTTTTTTTCCATGCACCATTTTGGGTACGCAACCAGAGGCGGATCAAGGATGGTGCGGCCGCCCCCCACCCCTTCCTGCTGAGAAATGGCCAAAAAAAAGATTTGAATTCCATTTGACGTACAGTAGTTTATTTACCGAAAAAGGAAGACAAAAGTTCATCGTAGGCTGTCACTGTTTCTTTGAAACGCGTCTTCATTAACGACTAGTAAAGTATTTCATTTAAATGTATTTAACCTTGGCGGAGAACGGAAATTACCAAACATCTAATGAAGAATCATTCTGCTTCTAGTTACTGATGGTGCCTGTGTAGGTTTGAGGAAGTTAGACAGTGGGATTAAATGACTCAATTGCTTGTCGACCCTGACAGCCTACACAACTACACACACGTTCTAAATTGTAGGACGCTTTAAAACGAGTGTTGTAGTAAATATGCAAATAGCCATGCTCGAGGTCTGTTCCGCAAGGTAAAAGGCCTGTTAAGAAGTCTATCGTCCGTTGTGAAATGGCCAACGCAAATGAAGCCACAGAGTCGACACGGCTGCAATACCAGCACATACCATACCACGAAAGGCCCAGAATGAAATCGTAAATAACGTAAAGGAATGGAAGAGAAACAGTTCAGGCCCGAGCACCACGTAACAATGACGTCATCTGAAGAAGATCTCAGTAAGTGGGTGATATTGTTTAAGTAATGTATTTGAATCTTTAGTCTAGTTTAGGCTAAACTTAGGAATAATTAGTTTTAAGTTGCTGTCCCCTATAGTTCGTGTGCCAATACGTGTTTATATCAAAGAATGGAAGATCAAGAGGTATAGCATGTTATGTAGGATTTTGCAAGTGAAAATTAAGTCAGACTTAAGGCTACGCAGTTGTGGCGAACCCAGCTGTAAAAGTTACAAACGTTGTTTATAGGTTTTACTTTTCAGTCCTGGTATAGTGATTTATCTATTAAACTTATCTGCAAGCAAATATTTAAACGAAAATGTTATTTTTTTTTTCGATCAATTTGTTCTCAAGTTGAAGCTCATTAATTTTGTAGTTAATATATTTTGAGTTAAAGAAATATACACAAATTGGGTTGCCAGTTCGAATCCGGGTCATGACACTCCGACGAAACGTAAGTGCATAAAGGTAGCTTACTCTACTCTTTCCGCTTTCTTTTATGTACGGTATTTTGAATGTGATATTGACCTTGTTGGTCTTGTTGGCAAAGTTGTGATCATTGCTTTCCGTGTTCAGGATACAGGACAAAAACCCATAAGTTTGAACCACTTTTATGTAACATTGACACCTGTCAATGACGTGTATCGTGCGTCATTGTGTAGGGTTCATTGCTTTAAAAAAAAACTTCCCTCGAACGTATGGGTGTGTTTCTAAACTAGAGGGAAGAGTGAGATGGATTCCTCTAAGCCACGCCCCTCAACGTTATCAAAACCGATCAGTTTAGAAACACCACTGCCTCACTTGTCGTTCTCAACATTAGACAAATTAGCAATAATGGCTGCCAAATCTATTTTCAGCGAGAGAAATGTTATTAAGAACATAATACAAGTGCTTATTATAATACGCGCGCCGGTTCTTGAGTCCTCTGAAAAATTGTGATCGACTTTTTTTTGCCAGCAGCAGTGGAGCTCCCTGCATGTAACCAGCATTGTAGACTGCTCTGCGGGAAAGCCGATCGGCCAGCTGCTGAAATCCGTTCATTGGTAGGCTTGTGCTACGCCAGCAGAAGAAAAAAAAAACCTCTTCTTTATTTTATCCCAAGCAGGTGCGAATTACGCTTAAAAAAAGATTTTTCTTGTTAATAAAAAAAAAACCGGAAATAAACGT
>JAHWFP010023777.1:6048-29011 GCA_023313725.1 Lithobius niger
TTGTTCTGATCCTGGACATCCTACCTCAAACTCTTGAGAAAAGAACTTCTTTGGCAAGTTCTCCCTCCTTTTATTTCAGGATTACTTTACCACCGAAAACAAAAACACGGTAATAAGAACTACCAAACTTCCAAAACGTGTCCACCTTGAAAAGTAGTGATATCATTCCACCACCAGGAAATGCTGCTACCAACTTCGTCATCCACAAAACTGCCATCATTCAACCTGGCGTAACGCAAATGAGTAATCGCGGGGCAGCCAGGCTCGGACTGGCCATACTGTCATTGTGCCATTGGCACAGGCGTCCTTTGCGAAAGAAAAATGAAATCTTTTCCGTTGTTGAGCTTTCTTTCAGGCACAAATCCTCCTCTTTCTCCTTACCCTTACTTGCATTTTCAACACTCTTGTTAAACTCTTCCCCCTTCAAAGAAAAAAAAAAGACCCATGACTTCCAAGAAAGAAGTTCATAAAAAAAAGCCAGTGCTTTAAATATACGGTAATACACGTGTTGACGCTCTTCAAGGACAGTAGAATATTACAATTAAGCAAAGGCTCCTGGGCTTTTCCCTGGACAATGCTTGGGGAGCTTAGAGCGCTCTCCAGACCCGTCAGACTTGAATCCCTGGTAAAATGCGTGGCGCCCCTCCCCCTTCATTTCTCTAAATGGCACAGGCGCCCTTTGCTACCCAGTCCGATTCTGAGGGCAGTCTAACACTCGACCCCTATGTTGAGCGACTACAGTTTTGGAAGGAAGAAGTTGGGGGCAGTATTTCCTGGCAGAATGACAGCATTCTTTTCCACAGTGGAAGTTTTGGATTTTGGGTGGATTTTTATAAAAATTCGAAAAGCCATGGCAAAGATGCATCGCTCACGTAATTCGGCCCTGGCTGTCGACGGACGGTCATTTGTTATTCACTATCTCTATTCGAAGGGTGACAATGTTAACTGTCAACCGATACACTTGGCACGTTAAATCCCTTTGGTCCCAACTTGGGACCAACTTGGTCCAGCGCGTTCGAGATGTACAGCAGCGCGGTCGCATGCTCCCTGGCTGATCTATTCACAGCAGCACAACCAAGTTTCCATGTATTGAAACTTCGAGCAGTATTTATTTTGGACGGAAAAAGGGTTTGAGGCGGGGGTGACGAAATGAAAGAGTGAAGACGAAACCAAGAAAGTAAATAAAGAAACGGAAGGAATGAAAAAGAAAGGAAAAAAAAACGATTTTTGGCTTGCTCCAACGTCGGCCGGATGGCGCCAGTCTGTCCCGAGAGAGACGCGACCCCAAGATCAATACGTGGCGCCCTCGTACGAGAAAAATTGACGATTCGATTGAATTAGCCTCGAATTAGCCAACAGGTGAAAATACGGTGGCAGGTGTCGCCCAAGTCGGATTAAAATTGCAATCGCCCTTTCTGCCCTCAACCCCCACTACCACCTCCCCTCCCCGTCGTCAGGTGAGAGTCGAACATTAACCTCTGACATTTACGATCGGAGTAGGCCACTTCTCGGAAGGGGGGAGGCATGTTAGCAGCCAGACCCGTCGAGACGACACAATCGATTCGAAAGAAGAAGCACCCGTAAAAGAGATAAGGAAAAAAGAATAGACAACTTTAAGGAAAATAAATAAGATTTTAAATAAAATAAAATTAACCCTGTGATACGAAACTAGAATCGACAGCTTATGCAAACACCAAGAAAAACGTGGGGCCCCAGTAGACGTAAAACCTTTTCGGATCAAATTAAACTTTGTGGGATTCAGTTTCTACACTATTTCTTAGCTTGGGGGACAGTTTGTCCTGAATTAAATAATATTAAAAGGTCGTTCTCGAGCACCTCAGCACCACCACCTCAGATAATACGTGATTTAGTTTCAAAGGTTTTAGCTAGCGTTAACCGCACTCGGTAATCTGCCCGACGCACTCTGAGGCCCTATGACTGCAGCACCCGGACTAAATGAATTGAGTTTCAAAGGGTTCAAAGGGTTTAACGAGCGTTAACCACTCTTGGTCATCTGCCCGAAGCCCTAAGGCCCTATGTCTGCAACAGCCAGATTCCCAGGCGGTCACCCACCCAAGTATCAATCCAACCCAATGCTGGTTAACTTCGGGGAACTGACGAGAACCGGTGTTTCCAGCACTGCAAAGCCGCAGACGAGTTTCAGTGCCTATGGAACAATGGTAACAATTTCTCATTTTTCACTTTCCAGTGGCACCGCTAGAACAATTGGCTACGCGGGCAAATTCATTTACCAAAGTCTTATTGGTAGATAAACCGAGAAAAACACACCACAACGAACGTACAATCTGACGTCCCGGTTCACCCACGCTTGCTTTGAGGGCACTAAAATCAGTTTAAAGTTCTGATGTTCAGTTGTTTTTTCAGGCAACAACTGCACTTAACTGACTCTGAAATCCTGATCAATTTAATCGTGGCAGCACGAGAGTCGCAACAGGTTTCTCCAGCACTTTAATGGTTTACTTGCGTCACAAGGTTGCAGTGAAATTACGCGCCCAGAGAAAAGCATCAATCACGAATGCCACGGCCAACCAATACTCCGTCCCTCCCCCACTATGTTATGTTGGCAGACTGCAATGCATTTAACAACTAAATAAAAAATAAAAATGGTAAACCTTGTCAAGAATTCTATAGGCCTATGTTGACTGTTTCCAATTACGGATTATACGAACACAGTTGTTTCTGTGTAACAAATCGGGATGGGATATTACAAGAATGTTCAAAGATATGACCTGATGGCGCAAAAGTTCATATACTTCAGAAGTCGACAGAGAAAAAGTTAAAACGTGCCTCACCCCCTGCAAACGACCCAACATATGACAGAAGCTATCTCCCGCTCCTTTGCCTCAGGCACAAATAAACATTCCGAAGATTAGATAAACATAAGACCTACTGTGGATCAGAAAAAAAATCCAGCTGGGCTGCTCAAAGAAGTGAGGTATATCATAGTAAAAACATTCAGTAGTTACACTGAAAATAAACCTGATAACAACCTTCAGCAGACGCCCTCACCAAACTTTGGAGGAAAACCCCTAGAGGAGGCTTATTTAAATGGTCGATTCACACTGATCAATAAACTTGCTTTCAACAACTCGCAAGCCCTTCTTAGGGGGCGTTTATGCAACGACTCGCCTTTGCATTCTCGCAGCTAAAACTCAATCGCGATGGCAAAGGTGACATTGCCATGGTAACAACGCTAAATGGATTAGCTAAATCCGACATCGTTTGAGTAAATACTTGCAGTCTTATAATCCGTGCCAATAATATAAAGAATTCCTCATGACGAAACAATTTTCCCAAACGCTTCTGAACTCACGGTATTTGCTGTTTTCGTTGCGAGGCGGCAGACATAAAACCGCCGCCATGTTGGAATTTGAGGTGATTTCTAGCTTCTAGCTGCGAGAATGCAAAAGCGAGTGGTTGCGTAATCGTGCCCTCATCTGAAGCCGCCAATCGCGACTCATGTTGTACCAAACAAGTGTACTAGTTTTTAGAGCGATTTCCGGAGAACAAAGAAGCAGCCTTTAACGTTAATTTAATTCTGCGCTCTTTTATATTTAATACGAGACGTAAACCTATTCATCAGTTTGTGCCAACAATTTAATCAAGGTTGATTAAAACACCACATCACCTCAAGACCCTTTAATGGCAGAGCTTCTATCAGGAAACGGTGACTTTTTTTTTTACCTAGAACAAGAGCTTTATGGTAGCTTCACCACGAAGCAAAAACATCAATTTACCAGGGCCGCCTGGTTGAAATTGTTTTTTGTTACCTAACCGAAAATAAACATTACCCGAAATTTATAGCATTATTCTCTCTTTGCTGGCTCCCCTAGAGAAAACTTTGTTGGCCTCCCTGCCTGTCTCGGTAGCTTATCACACTGCACATGCATGATGAAAGCGTCCTCCTATGAAAGCGTCAGCCTCAGAGTTGGCTTCATCTTTCTTATCTTACAGGGTGTTACTATGGTCGCCCACAGGGAGGAAGAGCTGGTAAAGGTAATGTATATTTTCGGTTAGGCAACAAAAAAAATTTCAACCAGGTGGACCTCGTAAATTGATGTTTTTGTATGCCGGCAAAAATATACTTGACCTGAAATTTATAGCATTTCAGCAGATCTCGTTATCTATGGTGGAGGGACCATAGTAACAGTCGCCCAAGCTGAGAGCCAGTGGTCCCAGAATCAACGGACTTGGTGAACCTGAAGCGTCCCTTGTGCTAGTGATTGTGCAAGGCAAGATGTTATGGTTGCCGGTGGTTAGAACATCAGAATGGTTTTGGTTATTGTTTTTTTTTTTCTTTGTAGTCCGGTCGCAGAGCCGGCTGATTACCATGTGAAGACGAACGCCGAAAGGTGGGGTCCAAAGGAAAACAATGGTAAGGCAGCGGACGTCAAACCAGTAGAGGAGAACGGGAAATTTCAGAGACAAAGATAAAATAGCTGCAACAGCTGCAAGGTAGCTCAATTTACCTTAAGGACTTGAAAACAGCAGATCCGGGGCTGGAAGAGTCAGTGAAGAACGAGGACGGTTGACGCAGGCTGCAGGAAAGGCTGTTGTTTTTATTTACTTTTTTCATGAACTTGATGTAGGCATGACAGTTGTAGAGTTGGTGCCAGTGTCGAGGAGCGCAGAATGGTGAAAAGTATGATGGAACAAGTATGGATACTTGGAACGCTTGATATCGGTGCATGTCCAATGGCTGGATAAGGATCACTTTCCGGACGCACTGAAGAGGAAAACCTGGTCACTGGGGATACTGGTAGGACTCAGAAGAGCCAACCTAGGTTATCAGTGGTAATGAAAGTAGCGTAAAATCCACTAAAGGTGAACTGACCCACCACACTGTTGAGGTAGGAAGAACGGAATTCATGGTTACAAAGAAATTCGCCAATTTGTAAGGGAACATATTGATAGAAAGTCCTGAGGAGCCGGAACCGCAGTGCCACAGGTAATGCTTGCCAAGTGAATCAGCAGTCAAAGGAATGGTCATAGTTTACATATGAAAGATGTTCAACGTGAAATGAGGAAGAAAACTGTGTGTCAGTGACCGCGGTAATCGGAGGTATGGATGTTGGTCGACGACCGTTGTCTCTCCCAGCCAAAATTGGTCTTGAATGATTGCAATAAACGTGGAACAGTGTGGGTCATGCTCCTCTGTGCTATTAATTTTGAAAGGAGTGATATTATGAGAAGTGATGCTTTAATGGAGAGCACAGTACCCAAGGACGATGCCTCTTACTTGTTGCCAGCAGTCTGAACATGGAAGTTGCCTAGCGGAATGGTCTGAACAATGTGTTATTCCGGGAAAAACAGGAATGAAGTGAGGGGCATCATCATATTGCCAGACAGTGTACGCACTAAGCTCACGAAAGTCGGGTGAGCCGGATGCCAAGGACCAAAATGCGAGGGCAGTTCCCAAAAGCGTGGTTGAGGCGTCCGTGTTCGTGGCAGGAAGGGTGTGTGCGGCCCGAGATTGTATTGGAGAAACCGGAGTGTGACGTATGGTAACATCTGGTGGAATGGACGATTCACGTGAAGTCTGGTTTGGGGGTGAAGAAGAGACAACTGGTTTCGGCGTTAGACGAGGGTCACGAAGTTCTAGTAGGACATGCTTGTCCTGTCGCATAGTGGGGGAACGACCGTAGGGTGGTCGACAGGTTCTGGACCTAGCATAGTATTGCAGATGCCAGGGTGGTCTTGGATGTAATGGAGAGAGCAAACGAACTTTGGATTTCATGATGATAAGGTGTGTCTCCACGATCCTGAAGACGATTTACTTCCGTGGCAAGGGTCGTACTGGAAGAACGTAGGAAAGTCACTGCAGACATTAATGATGTGTTGGTCGTATGAAGAGCATCTATTCTTTTAAGAGTGGGCCAATGGTCGTTTGGAGGAGGCGGTATTTACGTGCAAATGAGGGAGGTCACCTGTGGACAAATCTAATCCACGAAGAAGCGAAGCAAGTATAGCTACGGTCGTTGGGAGCGGTTTGACAGAAGCTGAAGTAGTCTGTGATTCACTTCGAACCGTGGTAGCTGAGGAAATGTGAGAGGTCATACCATGCCACGAGCCACTGCCGGGGAAATGGTCGTAGTCATGGTGGTGGGTGTGGCAGGAGGGATCGGATGTTGCTTGCTTTGTGACGACCAACTTTTGGTTGGTAGACGTGGTCCATTTGAGATGTGAGGTCAAGGGAGATTGCACCAATGGGAGGCTTGCTTGTTCAAGGTGAGTTGGCGGAGAAGAAGGTGTGGCGAACCAGATGTGGAATGTGATTTTCGTTTGGTTGTAGTCATCTTGGTCTTTGATGAACTGGGTTGTGAAGGCGACCCAGTTAGTTACACGACCTATGGTTTTGGCAGATGAAGGTGTGGGTCGACGTTGTGGTACCAAAAATCCTGGGCATCGGCACCTTTCTGGGCTCGGCGTTCGGGCAGATCCGGGAGTGTTGTAAGAATTCGTAGTTCGATGTTGTGGAAAAGTGTCCGGCAGGTCCGTGGTGGTCTTAGGGACCGGAATAGCCATGCTGGAAACCTGAAGTGCAGCGAAGAACTTGAGTGGGAACAAACAATCTGAAGCGTGAGGGGAAATGCTGATGACCGACGTGAACAAGAGAAGAGAGTTCGTGCCAAAAGAGCGTCAACGTGGGGAATCCCCACTGCACTAGAGACACTTGGAGGGGCCAAAGAGAAACTTGAATAAAACTGGTAATAGGGCGAGCGGATGTACGGTGGGTTGAGTTGTTCAGTCATAAAACAACTCAATTGAAAGGCAAAAGGTTTTACATAATACAAGCTTTGCTGCTTGAGAAACAGGACAAGCAAGGACTGAATGTCACTAAAAGTGAGCCTACACAAAAATCGGTTACATTAATGCGACAAAGACAAAAGTTATTCAATAAAAAATTATTTAAAGCCAATTTGTTTGTGGTACTATATTATTAATTTAAAAGCTTATCAAAATAAAATCAAACAGCTTGACGAAACAAACAAAAAATAAATAAAGAGTAAAAAGAACAGAGCAAAGATACATTGCCCAGAAGAAAGCGATGTAAATTTAGGGAACCGAAATGCATTTTAGAACCACTCAGGGCTACAACGTAAAAATCTCACGAGATTTTGTGCGTTTAAAATACTGCAGAAGCCCTGAACAGTATTTGATGATACCGCCGATTCTGGTAGTGAGTTCCATGGCTCAATTACCCTCAATGAGAAAAAGTTACTTTGGGTATTTGATCGTGCAAATTGTCGATTTAGCTGCAATGAGTGGCCTCGATAATATTTGCAGTGGATGGGTCAAGAAAAGTAAGTGTCAATGGATGATGCCCGTGCACAATTTTGTACGTAAGAATCAGATTAGTCTTGAGGCGCCTAAGCTCAAGTAATTCAAGGCCTGTTATTCGAAGGCGATCAATATAAGGAACGTTTCGCAATCCAGGAAGTGATTTCGTAAACCTACATTGAACGGACTCAATCTGGTCAATATCTTGCAAAAGGAAAGGCGACCAAACCAGGCCAGCATACTCCTATATCGGACGCACAAAAACCTCAAATGCCCAAACCCTAATCTTCAGGTCCCTGGTTGAAAAGCAGCATTTTACAATTACTAGCCATTTAAATGCAGACGCAGTTATTTTGGTACATTGCGGACCTAACTTAAGTCACTACCAGAACCAGACGCCCAAATCTTTAACTATATCAATATTTGGTAAAACGTGCATGTGTAATGGGTAGGTGCTGTTTTGATCATTTCATTCTTCCCAAATGCATAGTTTAGCATTTGTGAATTCAGATCGGCAGCTGCCATTCTATAGACCGTCTTACTACCGATGCAATTTCTGCCGGTGCATGCGAAAACGAGTCACAATCACTCTCACTGATAATTGTTGAGTCAAGCTTTAGATCATCAGCGAACTTCGAAAGAGCAGTCGAAGGATTGAAACTAGTTAAATCATTTAAGTATATTACAAAAAGGAGTGGGCACAGGACAGAGCCCTGAGGAACACCACTAATAACTGGTAGTAGGGAGGAAACCGAGTTGCCAACTCGGACATGCTGTCTTCTGCCCTCAATGAAGGACGAAATCCAATTAACGAGACGGCCACCGAAACCAGATCACTCAAGTTTGAAAAGTAACTTGAATGAACCACAGATTCAAAAGCTTCGCAGAAATCGAAATAAACAATATCAGATGGCAGAGGTCCACCTGTCAAGACTAAGTAGCAATTGTAGTAAAGTAGTTGAAAGACCTATTAAGAATCCAAACTGGTGGTGGTTAATTAAATCTACAGAATCTATATACACTTGACTATCAATGTCTCCATTATTCTGCAAGGGACAGATCTGGCTGCAATCCTGGTCAGGACTGCTCAGAAGGGCAAGTGTTACGATGACCGTACCAGTGGTCTATGAATCATTGCGACTGCTATGGTTCGTTTCCCGGTCACTGGTGTCCGTTGTGATTACCAGTCGTGTAATGCCAATGTAGACTAGACGCAGAAGCACCTGGCGTTTGGGGTCGTATTGGAAGAGAGAAGGCGGACGTTGTGCTGTAGGCCTGTAAACGGGGACAGCAACATGTGTTCGTAGATTGGAAGAACCAGTAAAAAATCCCGGAATGAAGGAGTGTTGGCGAGTTTTGCTGGGGACAAACGAAAGTGACCGTAAGCCTGATGAAAGCGGGCAAGGCGGTCGTTGTAGTCATGTAGTTGCCAGAAAATGACGTTCGGTGGGTCCATAGAAACGTCTTATAAAACCCGTAAGTCGTTGCTGTGTGATTGTTCAGATGCCGTCTGTCTGCTGCCTTTTTTTTTTTTATACATATCGAACTTTATTGTCATATACAAGAGAAAGGGAGGGGAATGAACTGGAAAGCAGAGTCCGGGTCGTTGCACTCATGGTGGGCTACGCACTAAAGGTGGTGGAGTTAATGATGCGACGCACGACTGGAATCGTTCGGCGAACGTGGATGCCACGGGTGAAGATGTACGTTGGGAGAGCTCACAGGAGACACAGGTGGCGGTTGCTTGGTTAAGGGGAGACAAGGTTCCAGGTTACCACTGTATTCCTGGAATCGAGATTACAGTTCTGAACAGGGTCGCAGGCGATCGTGGTTGCAAGTAAAGAAAATTCGGTGACCTGAGTCGATCGGTTGAAGGCATCGCAAGTGAACTCCAGAAGGTGCGTGAGCTGCGTCTCTTCAATCAACCATCTTCACGGCAAAGAAGATAAGGGGTGTCCGCAGGTGAGTCATTTGGAGGAGAGAGCGGCCGGGGCGAGGGAGCGGGTGCAGCAGTTGTAAAATCTGGAAAGGGTACAGGAAGTCGTGTAGCTGCTGGAGATGGCGCAGGAGGCGAATTGTGCTTCGGAAAGGGAGGAAAAGGGTCGGAATGGCGAATTCCGGTCAGTGCCTGGTAGGGTTGTGTCCAGTAGAAAAAGTCCGGTTGGAATGATTGGTGTGCAGGGAATCAGTGAGGCGGGTGGGACGGCCAAAAAATGTAGCTGAAACAGAGACCATCGTAGTGGTCCGAGGACAAGTGCCTGTGCAGAACTGTAATGGTTGCCGAAGTAACTATCGTGGCGTGGGGAGAAACGGTGGCCTTCCCACACGTCGGGAAGTGGGTGCTTGAAAAATCCCAGGCGAACTAGAGGTCGTTACACAGACGTTGGTGAAGGGTGGGTCGTGTCAAGGTGACAAGATGACCGACGAAGGCCGATGAACAAGGCTTGCTGATGTTGAAGAGTAATCAGGGGACAATGACGAAGAATGGTCGTCTTGGCAGGAGACGACCATTGTGAAAGAAAAGTCGCAGACGTCAAGAGTAGACTCCGCTTTGCGGATTACCGCTGGCCAGTCCAGGCGAGGGGTCAGAATTGATCAAGGGTGGCTGTCGAAGGAAAGACGGGTCGCAACGGTCCAGTTGGAGACCACAGTGGGAACGATCAGGTCGTGAAACTGGGCGGTCACGTTTATGTCCAAGCTTGCCGGGAGAGAAAAGAACAGCCACACAGCGTGGCGTCCCTAGAGAAGAAAGATGAAGTCAACTCTGAAGCTGACGTTTTTATAGGAAGGTTGTGTCACGCATGTGCAGTACGATAAGCTACAAAGCCAGGCAGTTTTTTTCTAGGGTGAGCCAGCAAAGAGAGGAATGCTATAAATTTCGTCGGCACACAAAAATGTTATTTCCTATTACACCAGGCAATTCATTTATGTCGCGTTCGTACTGAACCTCACGAAACGTTTAACGGAATCATCTTTAATGAAGTAGCCAATATTGGCAGCCTCATCTGTATCTTTCCTGGCGTTACCATTTGAATTTTGCTATCCAGAGCAATGTGTGTTTGATCGCAATCTACACCCTGAGTTTTCCATCAGAGTCTTCATGATCGGTTCTCTCAGTTTGTTACCCCGAGAACAAAATCTCTTTAGAAACAGATCCCTGCTCAAATCTCAGTGAAACAAATCTCTGCACAAATCTCTAAGATAGAAAGAGCTCCCTGAGAAACAAATCCTGAACATAATCTCTGAAAAACAAATTCCTGAACACATCTCCGAGAAACAAATCCCTACATCTCAAGAAACAAATCCCTGAACATATCTCTGAAAAACAAATCTCTGAACAAATGTCTAAGAAACAAAATCCTTACCAAATCTCTAAAGAAACAAATCCCCGAACAAATCTCCGAGAAACAAATCTTTGAACTATCGTTATGTCTAAGAAACAAATCTCTGACCAAATATCGGACACAAATCCCTGACCAAATCTCTTGAGAAACAAACCATACAACAACTGCGAAACGGATCTCAGAAAAAAATTCCTGATCAAAACTGAAAAACAAGTCCAAGACCAAGTCTCTTGAGAAAACAAATCCGTGAACTAACCTGAGAAACAAATCCCTGACCAAATTTATTGAGAAACAAATCCCTGAAGATATCTCAGAAAAACAAATCGTGAAGATGGAGAATACGGAAGTCACCATGACGTGCCGCAGAAACGTTACAACCCACTCCCATAACAACAGCCACCAGCCGTATTGAATGATTGCTGAGATGAATGTATGGAATCATAGATGAATGAATGAACAGTTATAGTGTGCAAAAGGAACGAGATTTGCTCCAAATTGAACGAAGCAGAAGGAAAAATCTCAGCCGAATCCAAATCGAGGACGGCGAGGTCCGAGCACCAGGACGAACTAACTGAACTTCTGAAACAACTGAACACAGATGTGAAGACCTTCCAATCCTACAAAACCAAACTCCACTTGCAGCAGGTAAGCAGAAAGTTTATGATAACCTCATGATGGAAATTGAAAAATTGCAAAAATACGTGAAAAGTATGCTAGATCTCCAACGGAAAATGGAAGCCCTAAAGAACCAGGCAGATGAGCCCGATCAGTACACCCGGTGCCCGTGGCTCAGTCGCGGAAATTTCGAGGATAGCCCCGTAACGCCATGCCTTTCCCAATACCGCAGAAACTTTGGAAGGATCACACTGGAAGAGCCCCTCTACTTAACGATCAACTTTTTTCAGAGCTCAATATTCGCCCGGAAAAATGGACTTGAGCAAAGCCAAGACCACAATACAAAGCCAAAGATCATAATGCATCAACGCGATCACGTTTTCTTTACAAAAAAACATCTCAATGACTCATCATTCCTTATAACAGAACATTTAAACAAACGACGTCAGTTTCTCTACCAAAAGGCGAAAGAAAAATTAAGTTTTAGAAATGTCTGGGCATACGACGGTGACATTTTCGTTAAAATAAACAATATGGATTATAAGGCAAGGATCGCTTATTTTGATATCATCATACATATCCGTGATGAGCCAAACTCGTCTACGAAGCGTTGATTGGCCTGTTGTTAACTCCCCTCTCCTAGCACTGTTAAATTCTTACCTAACAAGCAAAAACATTTAAGCCTCGATTTTACGCCTCGATGTATTTCACGCTAATGTGCGGAGTTTAACCCATAAACTAGAGAAATTATTAACATTTTTAAAGGGACACCCGGCCTACATTATAACATTCCGCGTGCCAAATTACAGCTACGCGCAGATCATCATCCGAGCAATTACAGCGCCAAGGTCGGCTGGGGTGGTAGCTGCGTTCCTTGCATAGCTGCTGTCTCGGTTGGCTTTGTGAATAGTACACGAGACAGATTAAGTCAACGATTGTGTCGTCACAAACCGGAATGATTCTCGTATTTTAAAATCACAATTTATAATTTTCTAGGCTAGTGTCTTATAATTTTGCTTCGGCGATCTATTGGAATAATTAATTTTAATTTTTACCGCATTAGTCTATTATATTTTAGATCTCATGGTAATTATTAGAAAATTAGTAGCTGTACACACAGAGATGAAACGTCATGATTATTGTATGCGCGCAATGCATCATTCAGTGACGGGTCGTTAGTAAATAGAGTTCCATTATATTCAACAGAAAATCTCCTAGACGCCACATTTTAATAAGGATTTTTAGCAAGGGAAAGACTACCGGTAAGGAAGTAGACCTTTGGGGCCGTACGTGATGTGGAGGATCGAGAAAAATGGCGCTGGGAGGTATATCCCTTTAAGAGAACTTTTTTTTAGGTCTTATTGAAACCTGGCGTCAAGGTAATATACAAAACTTTGTATAATATCCAGGACTTTATATGTATAATATCCAGCATTACATAAACCGAGATGCATTGTGAATAAGAAAATAAACTAAAAGGCGGAGAGGACGAGGGCCTGTTGCTTACGTCACAAAATTCTTACAGAGAAAAATAAATAAGCCATGATCTTTTGGTTTTCAGGCTACCAGTGTTGATGTAACTAATAACATCCAAGATGAAATTTTTTTCTGTATTGTTTACAAACCGCCACATAAGTAGGTATGTGTGTTCCATGATGAATTTAAGTCTTTACTTCTAAAGTAACATTTTTTTTTTAGTTCTTGGGAGATTTTAAGATTGACCTTCTGGTCAGCGACATTTATTACATAATCTATTACATAATCATTCTGTAACCATCACAATTGCCCGTTAGTGTTAGCTATTCAGACCTAGTATTATATTTTAGGAGCAATTGTTAGCTCTTAGGGACCATTCAATATTTATCAACCGATTTGGGGGAGGGGGGGCTGGCGGATTGCCATCATCAATATAAAAAAAATGCATAACCCCCCCTTTGGTGTTAGTGAATTTTGTTGCCCCTCCCCTCCCCCCAAAAAAATTGTATTACAATTTTCATTTTCATAAAATGAGTGTACGAAGCGTACTAGGCCTACTTCAATACCTTGTGGAATGTGCTGAGCTAAATAAATTGATTACATTAATATTCTATAACATGCTGTGTACTTATTATCTTGCAGTTTTTTTTTCCTGATTCCACCCCCCTCCTGATAGCACCTTCAAAAAATTGTTAGCCCCTCCTCCCTATTCATGTAAAAATTTTCGTGACCCCCTCTCATTTTCGCCGGTCCACCCACGTTCATAAATAATGAACGGTCCCTTAGGTCTAATTTTTACCTGCAGTTTTAATTTCGTAAGCAGTAGTAGCTAACGGAGAATTGGATTCGAGATTAGGCGTATTTATTCAGGCAACATGGTGACAACTTTTTTAAGTGAAGGTAATGTGCGACTTTAACGAAATCCTTCAGTATTTTTAAGGTGGTGTGTTTTCCTGTAAGGTTAAACGCGACGATGAAATGTTCTTATTTCATTAAAAAATACTACCACAGAAAAAGGCGACGGATGGACTGACAAAGTCGTTGCTATAGTCTTCCCAGCCGTTTCGGCTGTACAGAAGACTAAAAAGAGGTCCAACGCATAAGGGGCAGCAATGGTTCAGGTCGAAAAGTATAAGCAACGTGGAAAAAAACTAGAATCCTACTTTATTGCAGCTAACCAGTCGAGAGTGATGAATCTCACGAAAACATAACCAGCGAAGCAGAGCTGGAGAAAGCTCTACCTAAAGCTGCTACTTAATAACATTTAGATCAGTGGTTGGTACTGTGGCAAAATGGCGTCAGTTGCATAATAAGAACGCGTTTTGTACTGGGTCCGATGGCCTTGTTTTCCGGGCCCCAGCAGTTTTCAGCCAACCACCCAACTTGTTGCTCTGCAACAAGGCGACGTTGGTCTTAAAGTTTTAGTTATACTTTGAGAGAGAAAACTATGAATCATTGAAATACAGACAATTATTTTATCAGTGGTTTTGTAGGAATAAGTCGTTGGACATGTGTTGTTGTGAACTGCATAGAAATTATAAAGTGACTTGCCTGGGTGATGGACAGATGACTGTTAGCTCAATTCTGAACATTTAGACATTTTAACAACAATAAAACTTATTGTTTTGTCACAATACTTTCTTTTAAGTAACAAACTGTACGATTTGTTCTTTATCACTACGTAAAGGAGAATTTACGGAACCCTGTAAACGACATTACGAAAAACAAAATTTTCTTGTATATAAAAGATTCTGTCTTGTAAATACCAGGTAGTCGTCTTATTTATTTATTTTATAATAAATTATTTTATAATAAAAAGGTTAATAAAAAGGTATTATTTTTCTTCATGTCGTTTACAGGGCTCCATAGTAGTTGTTGCTTTCATGGTGATTTTTTTTTTACCTGGTTAAGCCGATTTGCGATTTT
The DNA here is from genome assembly GCA_023313725.1 of Lithobius niger. Taxonomy (NCBI): domain Eukaryota; kingdom Metazoa; phylum Arthropoda; class Chilopoda; order Lithobiomorpha; family Lithobiidae; genus Lithobius; species Lithobius niger. Next base: position 20,712 of record JAHWFP010023777.1, read on the forward strand.
TATGTAAGATTGCAAATCATGAAGGGCAAAAAAAAAAAACCGAGTTTCATTTTCGTAAGTTTCATTTTAGCTTTGGAGGTAATGTGTGTGTAACAACGGCGTTATTACGATATTTTTATTTTCGTATTTATTTTGGTAATTATTTTTACAGGAAAATTTTTTTTCTTAACTACGGAAAATGAAAAAAAAATTGCATAGGGGTTTTCTAGGTAATCAGCACCGTAATTTCAGGGGCAAACGCTTGCGGGCATATAGCAACATTGTAACAGACAGCGGCCAGATTCGAACTGACGTCCGGGTGGGTTGAAGGCCGCCACTCAACCGCTGCAGCTCACTGTGTCGGGTTCCTGGGGACTCCTCACAAACGTTTGCGTCGTTAGTGACACTTTGATTTCGACAACGCTTCGGCTGCAGAGCACGTTCTCGCAGAGGGAGCTATTTTCGTTCCGCAAAAAAAAAAAAATACTTCAAAATAACATCACGTACGTCCATGCTGAGTTTCCAATTCCTTACCTAGTGTATACGATGGTTGCCTCAACTCAAATCTTCCTTTTGCACTTTCCAATCGATTGCATTTCGAAAATGAAAGCAGCTCGTGCAAACACTTCAGTGGTCCAATTGCGCTCCTTCATTTTCCGCCCAATAAAACTTTGATTTTCACAATGGCTGGATTAAATCAAGTCTTGTAGATTGCAAGGGGCGCCCCCTACTGGCGCACGTCGCAGCACAAATTGCACTTTAACGCAATTGTACAGGCGCCACTTAACGGCCTAATTATTTAGTGCCCCGACATATCTTCAAATTCGGCAGACGCGCAAAGCCCGCTCGACGTGAAGCCAAACTTGCGACGCTGCGTACAAGTTGGGCCGAAGTTAGCGAAACACACAAAGGAACATTCAAGATTTCTCGCTGAGCCATGTACCAGCTATTGATGTTGATTTGATACGTGTAAGCACAAAGCAGATCACAAGTTCTGAAATTAAATAAATCGTGAAATAACCGAGTTACAGCCTCCTCTCCCCCGGGAGGGGAGGGGGGGGGAGGGGCTATAACTAGGTTATTTCACGATTTATTTAATTTTCGGCCTGCAGTTTTTATCCTTTTTCACAAAAATAAACAAACTACACAGCCAAAAACTCACACACCAGACACATCGAAGTACAAAAACTATTCGTTCCCGCAACGGGTCGAAGATAACAGACGCTAAATGCTTGTAACCCATAACAGAGCTTTTTCGAAACAAAAGACCTTCAGTGCACTATGTCAACAGGCAACAGCCTATTGCGCGCGCAGCATATCTTGAGTCCTGCAGATATTTTATGAGCGGCTACATCTTCCTGGAGGGAGCGGCTTTCATCGACGGCCGCCATTGTTTTTGTAACCATCTAGGATATCAACAAGGTGCTCTGCTATCGAAAACATACAATCGATTATCTGTATTCGTTCTGGGGCGAACCCAAGATAAACCGCGGACACTTAAGCTCCCACAGAACTGCTGCATACAAGCAACAATACAAAAATCATCGGAATTTAAGAGCAAATCTCTGATACACTAAAGGCACAGCCCTGGGAACCAGCACGGTCTACACATGAAGGATGGCTGTTTACACTAGGACAGTGTGACTTAATCGATTTATTAAAAGTAAATCCACGTTCCACTTTCGTAAGGCAGTACAACCGTGTTCGAAATGAACTACAACAGCCGTCAGTCAGATCTGTTAACAGGTTTTTTCGAACGCCACCCAAAATTGTGAGTTACAAAGAGAAAACTCTTCTGGCCTCTCATACATGCATGGTTCTGTATTAATTGATAAGGCTCTAAAAGACTATTTCGGCCTCGGGCTATCCCGATGATTTGGAATCGCGAGAATTTATTCGCAAGACATTTGTAGCAATATTCTTTTAATATAGGCCGAACAATGTATGGGCGTGATTTTATACCAGTAAACAAAAATTCAACATGGCTGCGCAATGCAATGGGGTTGCGAGAATAGATCCACCCTATCGAAAATTCAAGATGGAGTGCCAGTTTCCCTCAAACTATCAAATGCCGACGATCCAGCGTGCAAACAAACATCTGGTTTCAAACACTTTATAACGGTTTGTGAAATATTTCCAGGTGCAGGCAAATGTAACTGAACATTTTTCAGTACCTAGTCATTTTAGAGTTTTAGGTTTGCAATCGGTTTTAAGATTTTCAGCACACAAAAATGAAGGCAACCGTTTTCTTTATTTTACGTATATTTCAACAAACCGCTCGCCTCCGCAAAATGGCTGCCTGCAGAGACGTTTATCGTTTAGTGGAATTCTAGCTTTAACAAAACCAAGTAGTTGTGTTTTATCGTAATTTAGTAAATAACACTATTTTAAAACAAACTCAGACTGCGCAGAGGGGAGAAGCATCTGAGTTTTGATCCGGAGTTGGTTGGTTCGAGTCCCATTCATGTCATCTCATTAGTGGAACTATTTTTTTTTTTTTTTAGCTATTTTTAGTGTTGAATTTTTGCTGTTTTCGTTTATCCCTATTTAATTTACAACGACTTGTGTATGTACAGTTAACATGTTTCCCAATGGCTTCTATCTCACAGTAACGGTTTTAACTTCAATTTAACTTTGAAATGTTGCAAAGCGATCGTCTCTTGGCCTGATGAGAGAGAGAGAGAGATACCCGCAATGGCATATATAAACACAATTTGAATTTTCGGCCATTGAAATGCTTTATATTATGGTTTTGGTCACAATACAAAGAGTAAAAGCACAAGTGAACCAGTCAGTAGCAACCATCTTGGATGTTGAATGACGTCAGCTAAGATTGTGGCCAAGAATGACGACAGCCAAGATGGTGGTCAAGAATGACATCAGCCAGGATGGTGGCCAAGAATGACATAAGCCAAGAATGACGTTAGCCATGATGGTGGTCAAGAATAACATAAGCCAAGATGGTGGCCAAGAATGACGTCAGTCAGGATGGTGGCCAAGAATGACATAAGCCAAGATGGTGGTCAAGAATAACATCAGCCAAGGTGGTGGCCAAGAATGACATAAGCCAAGAATGACGTTAGCCTTGATGGTGGTCAAGAATGACATAAGCCAGGATGGTGGCCAAGAATGACATAAGCCAAGATGGTGGTCAAGAATAACATCAGCCAAGGTGGTGGCCAAGAATGACATAAGCCAAGAATGACGTTAGCCATGATGGTGGTCAAGAATGACATAAGCCAAGATGGTGGCCAAGAATAACATCAGCCAAGGTGGTGGCCAAGAATGACATAAGCCAAGAATAACGTTAGCCATGATGGTTGTCAAGAATGACATAAGCCAAGATGGTGGCCAAGAATGACGTTAGCCGTGTTGGTGGCCAAGAATAACATCAGCCAAGATGGTGGCCAAGAATGACAGCCAAGATGGTGGTTAAGAATGACGTCAGCCAAGATAGTGGTCAAGAATGACGTAAGCCAAGATGGTGGCCAAGAATGACATAAGCCAAGATGGTGGCCAAGAATAACATAAGCCAAGATGTTGGCCAAGAATGACGTTAGCCATGATGGTGGCCAAGAATGACGTCAGCTAAGCTGGTTCGTCATAAAAGGAAACAACCATCCAAAGTTTCCTTCCCAGCAAAATAAACCCCGAGGTATGGCCATTCGAATAAGGAAGATTAGTTTCAAGTCGCTGTCTTGGCGAGCAGAAGTAAAACTCCAGTCGACGACTGCCAATTTTACGTCGCCAATTTTTTCTTGGCGAGTGGTGATCATCAATGGTGAATGCAGGTTGTCAAGGTGCCAATACCGATTATGTAATATTACACAGGGTGAGTTTAGGTGATGTTCAATGAACAGGCAGCAGAGTCGTTAGGGTTACTCTATAAAACAGCTATCATAGGTTGACCAGCACGGCAGCCCCCTTGTGTACAAACATAAATATATTTTCTATCTCCGATCATTTGGGGGATAGGGCATGGACCCCGCTGGAGATACGTACATAGTTTGAACTCCGGTAGACAAGCCAGCACGGTGAATATCGAAACCAGCACGAAAGTGGCCTGTCAAGTCCTACACAAAGACTGGTCTGTTCTAATACAAATTAGGTTATTAAAGGTATGGTAAATATATTTGGGCTGTATATCGTTGTTATATTAAAAATTGTTTCCAGCTTTATCAGTCATATGTTTGTTTAAAATGGCAAAGCCAATTGTTAAACCAAGAGCTACACCGTTAAACTAATTCGAAGCTTAAAAAAACTAAAAATTAATAATAATAATAGTCACAAGCCCTAACTATTTATAAAACTAGACTTTAATCTCCTTAAAGGTACTGCACAAAGAAGGAGACTAAACCAAAGCAGTAAATCAATGTTATGTGTCACTTCTGTATCGGGCATGTTTGGTCAGATTGAATGTCGCACTAAGGACTTTTCAGTGATGCACTACAAATTCTCAAAGACGGAACATAAAATGCACACTTTCGCCAACAAGGCTGTTGCACCTTGGCATATAAAGATAGGAACAACGCCATACAAGACAGTGTTGTTCACATCTGTGAATGTTTCTCCGGGGTTGGACGTCTGGAGCTCAAACACCCACCGTCCACAGTTTGTTGTAGACTGACGTTAATCCGCATATCAAGTTAGCAGCGAGAGCTCAGTTAGCACTGGACGGTCAATCCAAACATCCGGGTTCAACCCGGACTCACGATAACAAGTTAACGGTTGTGGAAGAGGAAACCGTCCAATAGTGGGTGGCTCGCTTACAGGGCCACAGTCAAGGAATCTGCTTACTTAATACGTCAAGAGAAGGCACGATATGGTATGCGGGTTTGTGCTGCAGTCGCGAGTGCTGGGTCACACACACAAGCGTGGCACGCCATTCATCCCCAAGATGCGAAATGCGCGATTATTTGGGCCTATGAGCAGTTGCTGTCAGGTGAGCCAGGTTCGAGAGTCTTGCTTGGTGTGCCATTAGCCGATGCCTTCAACAGCCGGTTCGCCAGTGTGTACTCTCTGCCGAGTTGAGTGGTTCCACCACATATTGTGGCAAAATCATGTTTTGCATCTGAATCAGATGTACCATGCGACATGCTGGAGTACTGCTCGGCTTTGTCAAAGTGCAAGCTCAGCAGTGCTGCAGGGATTGATCGTGTGTCGTGTGGCGATCTACGGTCCCTGTCAGAGCATGGGAGGATTGGTTTACTGAGTCTCTTGCAAGAGTAGCTTGATGGAGCGTCTGTCCCATGGTCGTGGAGTTTACTGTCCTGGTGCCAGTTCGCAAACGTTGAAGTGTCCGGTCAGACCTGCGTAACTATCTACTGATTGCACTATTGTCCAGTGTGCGCAAGGTTTACAAGCGGATGCTTGTATGCAGGCTGAGTTGGCATCTGGAAAATTATCAGTGCTTATCGAGAGTTCAGTTTGGGTATCGTCCAGGACGGAGTGCGCAGGATGCAGTCGTCTTCCTTCTGACAAGTGTCACAGAGGCCTGCTCTCAAGGTTTGTCTGTGCTAGCAGTCTTTCTAGATATCCGCGCGGCGTATGACACTGTTAGCATTGCTTGGGTGGAAGCAGCCATGGCGAGTATGGGTGTAGGGCCCAAACTTGCGTCTGCGATTCTGCATTTGCTCGTGACTCGGTCCTTTGTCGCCAGAGTTAAATAGTATTGGTCAAGAGAAGCAGTCATGGATCGGGGACTGCCGCAAGGCAGCTGCCTTAGTCCTGTGCTATTTGCGATTGCAATAAATGAGGTGCTTGTGGAAATGCAGGAGGACACCAACATCGTCAGCTATGCCGATGATATGGCAATTTGGTTTGTAGGTATCAATGTCGGTGTTCTAGCACTGTGTGCCTAAGGTGCTCTTGAACACATAGCTGCTAAGCTGAGTGTTCAAGGACTGTCGCTAGCTCCTGCAAAGACTGAGATGTTGGTCTTTTGGGCCAGGCAGGCCCTCCGTGACACCCCAGTTAGTATTATTGTGGGTGGCACCATGATGCGTCCGGTTAGGCAACTCAAGTACTTAGGGGTGTGGTTGGATAAGGGTCTGAAGTAGGACTGAGCACGCCAGACTGCTACGAGAGAAGGTAGATCAGCGGGCACCATTGCTTCAAGCTCTTGTGGGCCACCGTGATGTCCGAAGGAGTGCTCTGCTTGCAGCATATCACATCCATGTACGTGCGACGCTGGAATATCATCTTCAGTTTTTAGCTGGTACCCAGCGTCATCTGCGTGGTTTGCAAGTGTGTGTGAATAACTGCTTGCGAACGATATCCAGATGTCTTGTGACGACGCCAGTGCATGCCCTATGGGTTGAGACTGGTGAGCTTCTCCTCCACATCAGAGCGAATGAAAAGCTAGTAGCTCTTTGTCTGCATAACATCAGCTGGGGTCAGCATGACCCGGTTGCGCAAGTCCTTCTGGATTACACAACTCTGTCTGCTGACGACTGCAGCCGTCTATAGGAGTAGCAGGTCGTGGTGTAAATCTGTTGAGATAACCGGCTTTGGCACCTTTAGTGAGAGTTGCGGTTACGCAGCCACCATATCCGTGAACTTGGGGTCCGGCTGTGCTGAGTGTGTTTGCCGAGGGAGAATACCAGGCATGCAAAGTGTTTCGTGATGCGTCGTATGATCACGACTGAAGGCAGGAGGGATTGGTGTCACTATCCCGGAGCTGAAGCTCACTGCCCACAGAAGACTTCAACATGTCTCGTCTAGTTTTGTGTGTGAGCTGGCCGCACTCTCAGTAGCGCTTGATGTTGTTGCTGACCTGCGGTTACCGAGAGTTGTGATACGAACAGATTCTCCTCGGTCGGTGCTCTCTGCCCTGAGTGCCGCGGTTCTATCCTTGGCTGTTACGGACCTAATAATTTCCAGCGTTTGCTGGAAGCTCTGGACTGCCATGCAGTCGAGCTTTTTGACGGTGAGGTGGGTTAAAGGTCACGACGGAAACGTGGGCAATGACAGTGCTGATGGAGCAGCCAAAGAGGCAGCCAGGCATGCTGTAGATTATCTTGAGCTCGCTCTATCTGTAACAGCGCAGAAGCAGAACCTGCGTGCTTGGGTGTTGCAGGTGTGGAATCAGTTATGGTCTCTTTGTGACACTGGTCGCACCCTGTTCAAGATTCACCCTTTTTGCACATATAGTAACACACTAGATGCACAACCCTATTGGATGGCCAGGCTACTATCACTTCTCCGGATGGGTCATTGCCATCTCCAGTCGCACGGGATGCACTTGGGCAGGAGTGCGTCGTCTGCTTGTGTTTGTGGTGAACAGGCAAGTGTGTCGCACTTGTTGCTAAACTGCTTGCGGTGGACAGTGGAGCGCAGACAGCTTTTGCGTTGGATTCAGGAAGCGCCGTCGGTGGACATGCTCTTACGTGTGGGTTGTCATAAACGAGATATTCAGCGGTTGTGTAGAATCGCGAAACTTGTTAAAGCTACTTCTGTCCTTGTGTAGGTCCTCTTGCCTCTTGTGGGGTCACGTTCCTGGTGAGTGTTTAGGAGAGATGGTGTAGTAGAGTGTGATGATGTGCTAAGAGGTTGTGTATGATTGCTTGGTTTGATGTCACAATGTAGTAGTTGTTTCGTTTAGAGTGGGCATGTAGCTACGGGCTGTGGCCCCAATAAATTTTCTCTATCTCTCTCCCCATAGCTCCGGAATGGCTCCACTAATTGAAAGGAGGTCTCTTTGAGAATAAAATTTCTGGCTTAGATCAAGTTTCAGATTTCCGTAGGTGCAGTAGTTTTTTCTGAAACGGTGCGGGGCAGAACAACAAGAACAACAAGAAGTGAATAGTTATCAAAATTACATGTGGCTCCCGACGTTTACTCTTGCATGGAATTGCATGATTTATGGTATACATATACCTTCCATACTTATTTACTCTGTGGCCACGTTTTGTGGGAAAATATTGAATAGCGACAGAGAGATTAATTGTTCTAGTTTTGCAGGAGAGAGGAATTCAATCACATGTATATGTGGCTATTGCCTTGTATGATATACTAATCTGAGAAAAAAGAAAAGACAATCGTCCTGCCAGGGACTCAAACCAAGGACCTTCAGGGACCTTCTCAGATTAGTTTATTCTGTGTTCGCACAAGGCCAGTCTTTAATGACGCATGTGCCTGCCCTTCGATAAACATTTAACCGTGTATATACTGTTAAACATTACGTATGGTCCAACACCAGGTGCAACAGTGTCTCCACAAACCTACAAATTCAAAACGTGTCGCCGAAATGACGTATTTTTTTTCCTCAACACATCTCCGTTTTAAACTATAAATTTTAACGAGTCGTAAACCCCTTGTGG